>VZUI01073933.1:0-82178 GCA_013401135.1 Cettia cetti
GCCACCCGCCCCCCCCCCCTTTTTTTTTTTAATGGGAGTATAGTTTTTCTGGCACAATTGGATTTTCTCAACACAGAAACTTGGATAAGAAGTACTTAGCATCACTCTAACAGGTCAGACAAGAATGTAGGGTTCTGCCATGAAAAAGCTGTGTTCCACAGAAGTTCTCAGCTAGGTAACTACAGTACTGTAAGGATTTTAAAATAGTTCAAAAACTACAGGTAGGAATAAAAGAAAAAAGTTACAGATGATGAAAGTGTGTTGTTCAGCAAGCAACCTCACAAGTGACTTCCATCTCAGTGCAAAAATTAACAGCAACATCAGTGAAAAAGTAATACAGGGAATGTACAACTAGAAAAACTAATATTTCTTTTTAAATGTGAAGGGATAAAAAGTGTGGTTATATTCTGAAGAGTAAAAAACATAGCTAACCTTACTTTATTCATTGTATATCTTCTTATATTCAAATAATAATAATAAAAAAATGTAAGGTTCCAGAGAAGAATAAGGGTGGGCTGAGAGAATGAGTTGATTGCCCTTTGCCTGTTCATCAGCATCCATGGACCACCACCCTCCTGCACACTGGGATGCAATGACCCAGTGGCCAGAAAGCAATGCTTTTGGGATTTGACACCCTAAACTGAATTGCCAGGTAACAACATGGGAAAAAAAACCCAACCCAAAATGAAACAAAATTCTTGTCTTTTAGCCTTGGGGCCACTGTGTTTTCCAGGGAGCTGCTGTGGAAGCTCCTTTCCAGCTACTTTTCCGATTATAACCACACTTCCAAGTACTACAGAGACGTGCTCATACTCTACAAGAAAGGGGCAGGTTTGAGACGCAGCAAAGACAGAGGTTCCTCATGCTAACAACATCTCAAAAGCAGCTTTCCACAAGAAAAACTAAAACATACCAGGCAGCATTCAGAGAAGGATTTTTTAGGAGGCCGTGCAGGAGGGGGTGGTCCCTGATCCCACTCCCAGAAGGCCATTGAGTTCTGACGAAGCAAAAGCTCCTCCGATGGCTAAGAGGAGGCAGATGCCCCAATGGCAGAACAGCCAGAAAGAAAGAGGAGACAAAGCAAAAGAAGCATGCATATGATCCACAGCCAAAAAAAAGAAGAAAGTAAATACATGACAAAGTACTGAAAAGGCTCTGCTGCGATATACACGCATGGGACACTGTTCAAAATACACCTGCAAAGCCATGTTAGCAAAAATAGCAACAAACATGTACAAGTGCTGTTTTGCTGTGTTTCCATGAAACATCATTCAAAGTTATGATTAAAGAGTCCTCTCATCCACTCAGGTTCTTTAGGAGGGCAAACTCCAACACTGACCAACATTATTCAGTGAGTTTTACCACAAAACAGCATGAGTGTTATATTTTTGCTAGTGACACAAAATAGAAGCATATGGACATCAATGGAAAAATGTGGCAGAAATTATTTAATGAAGGATGAGGAACTGAAAAGACGGGAAAGAAACACATGTACGTGACTGACATTTACAAGATGCATGGGAGTTTCCAAGCTTTAGGCATAAAAAGGCCCCAAAGTCTTAACCTTTCAAATAAGCATACTCATGTCAGAAATCTATGTAAGAGAAAGGAAAAAAAGTTCCTTTAAAAAAAAAAAGGAGGAATTCTGCCTCATTTACTTCTACAGAGCTGACATTTATTCAAGGACTTCACTTTTCCAGAGACTGCCACCCTGCCCAGAGTTTGGCAGCTGTACTGCCAGGGCTCTGCTGTCTGCAGTAACATGGCCAGGGTCTA
This sequence comes from Cettia cetti, assembly GCA_013401135.1. NCBI lineage: Eukaryota > Metazoa > Chordata > Aves > Passeriformes > Sylviidae > Cettia > Cettia cetti. The sequence goes on from VZUI01073933.1 coordinate 1,777, forward strand.
AATCAGCAAATAAGCCATTTTCCTGATGACAGTGGGGCTGTCTTGTTCCAAAATAATAAAAGCACTTTATTTATGTTGTGTGCTTTGAAGTTGTACAGCATCTATGACAAGCGGAGCAGCATCCAAATGGCTACAGAGACCCAACCACACCATACAGTGGCCACAAAACTGCCCCAGGTAACTGGCACATTGTTGTCCAAACCTTCACCTCCTGGCTCACAGCTTGTGCTGCCCTCAGATGAGGCCACCCACCTCCCTCATGTCGTTGTCCAGCCCGATGTGCTCCGAGTGCTGCCGCAGGCGGTCCTTCCTGCGCTGCGTGGTGCTGCTGCGGCTGGCCCAGCGGCTGCGAAAACAGAGAGCAGACACGTGTGAGCACAGGAAAAGCAGGAGGGAAAGCCTGGGTCAGGAGCTGAAGGACATCCAATGGGTCTGCAGCAAAAGAAGGCAAAGCCCAAGCTCGGATCTTGCAGTAAATGCAGGTGTGAGCTGGTGCCTGACCTCCCCATGGGAAAGCACTGGCAAGGTGACAGACCAGCACTCACCCAAGGGAAAAAGTCCTGATGGAAACGTGCTCAGCTGCCTGCCAGGGCCTCCACTGAGAGCTCCTGGTACCTGAAATGCAGGTCATGCCACACCACTGATGCCATCACTAGGTAAGTCACTGAACTTAGTTACCCAACACCACTGCTGCATTTGATTAGGTTTGACAAGAACAGTGTCTTTAGCAAAAAACAAAATGCAAGGATTTATTCTGAGTAGCAACTTCTATGATTTTGCTCTTTTGTGAGAAGTACTACCTTTCCTTTGTCCATTTTCTGTGGTACTTCCAGGAGTTATGTGAGACAAACTTCTCATTGCAATTTTAACAACTGTTACTGGGTGCACCTATGTCTAAAGGTTATAAACAGTACTGATGTTCCTGGGATTAGTCATGTTGCTATTTTCACCTTATCTTTTTCTTGCATTTGGTTTCTAGGTATCACAGAAAGCCTGTTTATTTCCCCATGTTCATGCACGTCCAGTTGGATTTTTCCTCTCTCTACACAGGTGGTATTGTGAGGACAGCAGTCTCCAGATCCCAAACCCATGTATTTCTCTGCATACCCCAAAGAGAAGCATATACAAATAAAATTTGGGCTCTAACTGTTTGAGCAAGAAGTTTCTGCTGGTGGGAGGCAGATGAATGCCCGGGGAGGAAACTCTTGCACAGAGCTGGTCTTGGGCTCTGACATGGTGAGCAAAACACTGGGGTTGTGTAGGGAGGGGACTCTGACCCAAGAGTAGTGCAGAAATGTGGCCCCTGGTGACCAAAAAAAGGCCTCTATTACCACAGAGAAGAACTTTGCAAATGTGTACATAACTATCTTCATCAGTTCCTTCAGAGAGTCAACCAAAATCTGAATTTTGGCTCACCACACAGATACAAAGGGAAAAAAAGCCACAGGAACTGTTCTTTTAAAAGTCAAACTGAAGTCCCATCATACTTCACAAATAACATCAAGAAAATAAGTACAAAGGACAAAATCTGGGTCTGCAAGTAATTATGGTTCATCACCTCAGTATCCGATATGACAACACATTTATTTTTAAAGCACTTTTTTTGTGGCCTCAAGTCTCTGCTAACAAAACAAAACTGCCCAACAGGTGTCTGCACAGCAAATGCTGATACCTTCTCAGAGGAACTCATCACTGACACAAGTGTCTTTGCACATCCACAGAAGTCTTAAAAATGTACAACTCCTGAGTTTAGTAAGTCACCATTTTAATTTTTTTTTTCAGAAGCAACATCCAAAGCCTTGTTAGATGACTAAGAGGGGGAAAATAAACTCCTATATTTTAATAATATCAACAGAAATGTCACAGAAAAACACTCTGTTGAACAGAGGATGGCATATATAATGTGACTTTAGCCATTTGGCTCTGGAGACCTTACATTTATTGCAAGCTAGGACCATGCTCATGTGTCACACAACAGAATGTCAGTAACACACTGGAAATTTAAATTACAGATCTAATATTACCCCATATCATACTTTTTTCTGCTCCAATTTATATGGCTATTTTCTGAATTCTAGACAGAGCTTGGATCCATCTCCACCTACATTTCTGCATTTACTGGAAGATGAAAGAATTGTTTAAAGTGTCCTTTGAGGGCAAACATTTTACCAAAGGTGAAAGCAGAATGAAAGCCACAGAATAATTACAAAATAATACACCACCATTAAAGCATTTTCAGTTCATTTCAGCGCTGTACTTCATCTGGGAAACAGCATAGACCATTTTCCAGATTATTAATCAGAACTATTTGAATGTTTTGATCAAAAGTGAAGATTGTTGGATGTTTATGAAAAAAGACTGCTGCTCATTAGCAGGAGCCATTACACACAGTGAGCTGCATGATCCCTCTTTTCCAAACTCTTAAGTTAAGGAAGAGGAGCTGTTGAGTCGCTGGGTGAGGTCTGTGCATTTGGATGCTGCCCTGAATCTCTCTGGGAGGTTTTGTGAAGATCTAACAGCAGATAAACAGGATTAAGCAGCTAAATCTTTTAAAGCCTTTTCTTTTCTGGGCCACATAGAATCTTCCCAAAACAATGCTTCAGTATTACAATAACCATTCCCTTTCCTCAGCAGTAACTGCATTTTAAATTGCTCTTCCTGTCCCTGTGATCACTTGAAGTGATTTTAAGGGGGATAAAAGCCCCAGTGGTCACACTACCTCCCCATGGCTGATGAAATCCCATGTGGATACCTCTGCTGGCCCTGTCAGCAGCTGCTGCTCTATTCACACCTCAGCCCAAGTGCTGCCAAAGCAGCAAGGAAAGCTGTTCTCCCTCCAGTAACCCTTTGCTTGTTGTCAGCCCTTACTTAGACTTGGGCTTTTCAGATAACCACTGCTGCCTGCGTCCCTCCTTTCCTTGTCCTGAGGAGATGAAGCCCTCCCACTGCTCAGCCTGGATGCTGCCTAAAGACTCCCTGACCCCAGAAATGCCTTCTCCCCTTTATTTTCTTGCTGGCAGGGCCATGAGCATGGACTGCTGGCATGTTTCGTTTATTCCTCACAGTGGAGGCACCACTACAAGCACCAAGTCTCTGGGGATGGAGCAGGCACAGCTCGGGTGCAGTGTTGCAGGGAGCCCAGGGACAAGCTGCCTCCATGGAGAAGTGAGGAAAGGCTCATTTCAGTCTGTCTGTCTGTATCTAACTCCCATGTCCACAGATGAATGCTCCTCACCTCCAGGGACTGTGGAAAAGCAGTGATATTTCAGAGGAGGGACCAGGGAGGACTGTCTCAGTACAACATGGAAATGAAGTGAGGCACCTCCAACTAAGACCTTGGTAAAATAAGGCAGTTAAGTCAGTATTGTTTAATATCAAATTAGATATTAGCAAGCATAGAATAGGTTTGCAGAGGTTGGAGGGAATGTAATGGTGACATATGAAACATCCCATGTTAAGTATCATCTTTTACATTTCTATAATAAAAGAGGTAAGGTAGTCAGCAGCAAAGCTGCACTGTCAGAAACAATCTAGCAAAACAGCACCTCACACCAGGGACTGGCCAGGCTGTACCACAACCATGTGTTCAGATCTCCTATGTCCCCTACCTTCTGCCACCCTCCTTTTTAAAGCTCCCTGGAGAAATGAAGAGATTATGTCTTCCCAAATCAGACATCAGTGTAGCAGGCAAGATTTATACTGCAAAACATGAATATGCTGCTAGAGAACTTCCTTCTCAGATGGTTTTAACCACTATTGCCATCACCATGAAAATCACTGCTGTAATTTACAATTCCCCTACAGTGATAATGGAGAGAAGGAAGGAGACAAAAGCACTTGTTTACAGGACAGAACCTAAATCTCCTCACATCCCGGCTGCTATTTAGGTCTGCAAACCATGACAATCCCCATTCTACCTATGCATGTCCATCAAAGGAGTTACCTGAGTTTCTGTACTCACAAATAAGCACATAGCTGTACTGCAGCCTCCACCAAGCCCCTCTGAAGCATGCCCACACTAAACACACACAGACTGCACATGCAAACTCCGTGAGCTCAGATGCAGTTTGTGTGGGACTACAAAGAGATTCCAAGGCAAACACATGTCAGACCAAATAAGAAAAGGAATTCTGTGACTGAGCTCCACCTGATCATGGATGGGCTGACAGGGGAGGGGACCCACAGAGTGAATCTGCTCCACAAACACTGCTCCATGGTAAGGAGAAAGAATAAGGGCTTAGATGGAGACTTAGGCACCTTTTCCATCTCTGCCATAGGGTGGAAGAGGAAAGCTCTGAAATTGCTCACTGGGTGGACAAAAAATTAGTAAAATGCCTTAAAGAGAGTGGCCTTGCACTGACAGGCTCTTTCATCAGTTTATAGGAAAAGAAGTGATATTAAAGGGTGGCACACACAACTGTCATCCTCTGCAAGGAAGAGCTGTAGCAAATTGCCAGCATCGCCTCTGAAACCCTGAGGAACCACTGTTCTATGAGGTATTGAACTTGCCAGTCCCTTGAGACAGTAGCACTGTTCAGGGGAGAGCAAATGGAATAGTGGATGCAAGGACTCAATGCCCATTTTCCCCTGTCAGCTTTAATTCTGCACAGCTATGGTAAAATGATATATTAACTCCAAGAAGTTAATGGCACTTTTCCTGCCTTGCACCAGTTGAGCAGATGATCAGTAGCTCAGGAGAGTCACCCATCAGGTTCCAAGTTAACACAGAATGTATTTCCTATCTCAGAAACTATCTTTAAGTACAGATTGTCAGTCATACTTTATTCTTGAAAATGAATGATTTGAGTACAAGTGGTTCATATTTTCATTGCACCCATCAGTGGTATGCTACATTAGGTTACCTGAAGCATAGTAACTGCTTGTTTCAGATTTTCTTATGTAAAAGGTGAGCTTTTACTACTCACAGAATTTAAATAACCTCAGGGCTGTGTATGGATGGCTCATTGCTGACTCATTTCATGCTCACCTACATGCACTGCAGAGATTCCACTCTATATTACTTGAAATTGTTTATCTTGATTAAAAAATAAGATATCTTCATTTAACACAGCCTTAAAACAGTACCCAACAGACAGGGGGGTAGTAAGTGGCCATATAATATGAAGCACTCATTAAAAGAGAAAGACCATTTGGCATACAAAAATAATTTAGTTAAAACCAGAACAAATTCTGTCATCACACAGAGATACATCAACCCCTTTGTGTTATACATACATCGTATTTCCTTTAAAATCGTTATGTGATGTTAAATGCTAGCAACAAGCAAACAAGAGTCCTGTCTAAAAACAAGGAGAACCATAGTCTCAGGCAGATAAACCTTGCAGAGTTCCCAACTTGAAGGAGGGGGCTGAAGATGAAGGCCACAAGACAGTACCCACACAAGTCATGTCATAAAATGGAGCACAAAAATGAACCAATTCCATACACTCCTAGTGCATGGGTTTTGTAAATAAATACTTTCACAGTGGTGAGATCAGCAAAACACAGCTCGGGAACAAATGCCTGGAGAAAGCAAACAAGTAACTTCTGAATTCTGCTCCATGGGTAAGAGCAACACATCACTCAGCAAAAGCCTGAGGTTAGAGCCAAGAACAGTGGGATCTGTGCTTGAATCCTGGGACTGTGCCCTCCTTTGGGGACTGGGCAGGAAAGGTAGGACACAGAGGACAGACAAAAGCACAAGGCTCACAGGAAGCTCAGATGCAAGTGAGAGGGCTCAGGTGATCAAAGGGGCCAGGGCAGGAAAGAGGAAACAGGATGGTCAGGAAAGTAAGCAAGGAGAAAAGCAGAGCTCCAATGAAGAAGTGGGGGGAAAAGCAGGCCTAAACAGAGAGGAAGGCTAAAAAAGGGTAATTAAAGCCATTTTGTAAATGTGTAACAAAGCAAACCCTTCATTTGAAAACCAAAAGAAACACACACACACACAAAAAAAAAAAAAAAAAAAAAAAAAATCTGTTCAGTTGTTCTTTGAAGGCAGTCAATACAAACTGCCAGAATGCAAATATATCCCCATGCTTGGGAATCACTGTTTTCCTCTGCAATATTTAATCTCATTTATCAAGCTTCTTAGTACAAATTAAGTTACAAGGTAATCAATTAGATTGAAAACACAGCTTGTTTCATTGTTTTAATTTTGCACTGTAAGCATATTCCCCCTAATTTAACAATTAGCTAATCAAAAACCATGAAGTGTTTATGTAGCTTGGCTTTTTGTCATTCAAATTCCACTCCTGCAAATGCATCAGCCAGTGGAGTCCCAGCTACAATTTTAAAGCCTGGCAGAAAATGCACAAAGGGAAGAAGGGAACACATAGCAACCACAGTATGGTGCTGGGGTTTGAGAAAGGAAATGAGGGCTCTGGAAACCACAGCTCTTTTCCAGAATAACAGACAAAAAGCCTGAGGGACTGCAGCCTGTTTTCTCCTGGGATGCCTTCTAGGAGGACTTCTGCAGAAGCCACTGCTTTACATGGTTAGAGCAGTGTGGAGGGGATGTTTTTGTACCCAGAGGAAGCCTGCAGCTCTTCTCTGTAGACTGAGGAGGTTTTCCCATGATGTGGGGGAAATATGAAAGGCAAGGAGCACAGAGGGAGTCCCTCAAGTGGGACACTGCTGCCTGATGGGAAGGAGGACAGAATTGGTTGGGGTGTTTTTGTTTGGGTTGAAATTGTTTAATTTTATGGGATCTAGAACTGAAACTAGAAGTGTTTGTTGTCTGCATTATATTTGTGATTTAGACGTACCAAATTACACATGTACCAGCCCAGTAACTGACAGAGGTATCTTCAGTGCTCCTCCTGCTTACCGGGAGGGAATTGCGAAATAACATTATGAGCTCTGGCTGTATATTTGTTAGTTTATCAGCCCAGAAAGGGAAGCAATAAATCCCTGATTGCTGACCACTGAGGAGATGTTTCCTTTAAAACAGCTTTGAACTGGTTTATTTGCTACTGTCCAGCAACAATTGAGTGTAATGTGGAAATTATTCCCCACTTCCCACAAATACACTTTCATACAAAATCAGGACAAAATTTGCTATGTAAAACTGAAGCCTGCAAAAATAATTCTTATCTATACAGCAATATCCTTTGCATTAATTTTATAATATAAACGCACAATAGCTACACCTGAAGAGTCTCCAAATGTAGCTAGAATGTTCTCTTACCCCATACCCAAAGCTCCAGTCCTGAAAGTAAAACGTATCTCCAAGAACCACACACTGGGAAATCCAAATAAATGGAAGGCTATACTTCAATTGATTTTATGGTCAGAAAAGTCACACTGTATTTGCAGAAAGCATGGAAAAGCTGTTCTCTACATGAGTGTAAAATCAGCAGAATTACATGTCCTAAATGGGAGAGAAAGTCTTCTCAGCTGCTCTCATGAAAACCAGGAAGAAGAAAGATAAAAACAGATGGTCTTGAGATTTTCCAATTACAAGCCTTTTTGGCAACATACAACTGGAGGAATTCCAAACATTTGTCACTTTGACATCGCTTTGTGGTAAGTAATGGGATTTTGGTACTTACAAATTCTTAAACACGCTGCAATCTAAATCAAAATTATTACCTAAGGAGTTAAAGTCATTTTAGAACAAGTACCAATCTAACAGAAGCAAATCTCAAAGGGCATAAGGAAAACTATTTTTAAGTGATGCTTAATCATAGATTCACTAAGATTTTGCAACAGAGACAGAAGATTTAAGGAACTTTAAGCAGGTTGGGCACACTCACACTGTTCCTGACACTATAAAAACGAAAACCACTCATAAGAGGCAGACTGCTAAATACAGCATCTCACAAGATGAAGAAATCCTCCATTCCTCGTAGGATCATTACCTATACAATCCTGTCTCCATTTGCAGGAAGACTGAAAGCAAAGGAACTCTGAAATATGCGTTCCTCCTTTTTGGTTGGTCTTAGGGGTTTTTTTAAACTTATTTTAAAGAACTCAATTATCTTTAAACATTCAGCGCTGAAGGATATCTTATCATTTACAATTCTTATTCCTAGCAGGTTATTAAAAAGGGCTTAGCTACCATTGATATGCACAAAAGGTGTATAAATAGAACTGAGTGGGCACCTCATGCAGGAGCTCAGAGCAGCGTGTGTGCATGCACATGCCTAAAACGAGGTAGCTTTAACATTTGGACAATTGTAGCCCTTGAAGCTCTTGGATTTACCTGTGCTCCCACATTTTGACGTCCAGAAACTGAAACTGACGGCTTCAGCTGATAATATAACGCGTTTGTAATCAATGATGCACAAATATTTCACTTTTGAAGAGGGAGAAACCCCTCATTCATGGGTTTTGAAGGAAGAAAGATTGAAAATAAAGGAACTCACAGCACTTACTTTGTATTATAACTGTACAGATGTAAAGTGTATCAGTGCTCCAGGTTCCCATTTTACATTAGGTAAATGAACCACGTAATGCCATGCTCAATTCCACAGCTATAAGTACCCCTACCCTCTTATCAAGGTGCACCACAGAACCTTATCAGACTCAAAAAAGAAACCCAGGTACAGAACCACATACTTTCCACCCTCACCAAGTTATTCTTCCAGAATATTCCGATGTGGCAACTGAAAGAGAGCTACAAAAATCTTTAGGTATGTAATAACAGCTGAAGAAAAGAAAGGAACAGAGTGGACACTAATTCCATTCCACATGATGGTGTGAACACCAAAATTTCTTTCAGAATCTGAATTTTGGCTCTAATTCCCAAATTACAGCATTCAGTGCAAAACAGCCAAAAAATTCATTTGAAACTCGTAAGACCAACTACAAAACAAAAACTGTGTATGAGAAGACAGAGTAGTTACCACTCAACAGAAAACAGCAGTGAGCAATCTTCTCCAAAACAGAGCTAACGCTTCCTGACATAACCCGAACTATAGTCATATTTTCAAAAGTCGCAGCCCACACAAATCAGAAATGGAGACCATGTTGGGTTCACTAGACTGCCTATGTGCCATCCAAAATTAGGACTTCTGTTCAATGATGTGAATTATTTGCATGAGAAACCTGCTTTTAAACCCAGAAAATAAAAACTGTGCTTACTTGTTATTGGTGGGTCCCGTTGCCAAGACATCTGACTGCAGCTTTGGGAAAAATCCTTGCTCGTATTTCCCTTGGCCAATCTTCATATCGAGCAGGTGAGGGTGGATGGCCGTGTGGTCAATCTTCAGCAGCCGCTGCTCGATGGACTGGGCTGCAGGTGACAGTCACAGGTGAACAACTGCGCCACGACCCAACAGCAGCGGTCATGCTCAGACCCGTGAAAACCCACTAGAAAGTTAAATGGTGACCCTTGACAGAGAAATCTGCCACTCAGAGAGGTGAGGAGACACTTGTGCTGGAGGTTTTTTAATTTTTAATTTTAATTTTGCATTTAGTTTCTTTACCCAACACAACGAGCACTGGTGCAAGCAAGTTAGCTGTTAAGCAAGCAAGTATTTACAGGAGCCTATGAGATGCATTAGGAACTGGCAAGAGCATTGCAATCTTTCCCTGAAATTCCTTGTTTTGTTTTAAGGCTTCTTCTGCAGAGCAGGGACCTCCAAGGCCAGCTGCAACCCCTGTGGGACTGGGCACCTTGCTTAGCCCCAGACATATTCCCTGGGCAAATACATGGCAGGGGGGACACCTGAGTTTTGCAAACATCCTCCTACAATGATCCTCCTCCTGAAATAAGTTATGCCTTTACTGGATGACAGGCCTTCAAAAAGCATGGCTAACTGTAGCAAGACCTGAGCAACATCAAGAGGATGAGAAGGTTCTTGGAAACAGGGAAGGCTATGGCAAGATGGGAGAGGGCTCCCCAGGAATCTCAGCTTCACTGAGATTAAAGTGGTTCAGTCCTCTGATTCAAGGACCTGAGGGTTTCAACCTCAAATCTCAAGCAGAAGGAAAATAAAACCTGTCACCCTCTTAACTTGTGAAGAACTTGGGAAAGGAGGTGTATGGGCAAATTCAGCATTTAATTAACAACTTTAATATTCAACTCTTTCTAGCCCATCTATTAATGGGCAGGCCTGTTCTTTCAGCATATCACAGCTAGTGAATACATATGCAAAATGTGGAAGCTAAATCTGATTTCCATTTGTTAAGAACAACATAGAACTCATTTCCTATTTTATAAAACTGTGATGGGAAAGAAGCTGTCACAAGATTTACATACATTATCATTAGAAACTCGGCAAGTATTTTTTTCCCCCTCTAAAAAAAAAGAAAAATCACTTTGTATGGCTCCATTTTGGAGAAAAGGAGTGGGTAGTGTGGGGTCAGAGGATTTGAAGGGTTCCAAAAATAGTTAAACAAACAGGTGCTGGATCAGTGCTGGGGTCACATATACTGTGAATAGTAAATATGAAGGAAAATTGGTATTACTATCAGTTTGCTGCTTTTCACAAGACAGAAAATGAGGTTCTGGTGCCACAATATCTGCCAAAACTAGACGCTGAATAGACAGCTGACCTGCAAATTAGAATTGGGTTTAGACAGAAAAAGTTAACAGACACAGATTTCTATTTCTTACACGTTTATAACAAGTAAAACACTGAAGGAGTTAAATCAAAAAAAACCCCATGAGAACTGTGTTTGCCCTAGCTTACTAATACACGTCCCAACAAATTTATGAATATAATTTCACTATACTACTTAGAAATTAAATAGATATTTGCACAAGCATTTAGTAAGAAATTCAAGTATAATTTGAAAAGGCATCCTGTGACAGTAACAGAAAAAAATTCCAAGCCTTCAGTGCAGAGTATTGTTCATTAACACTGAACATCTATTGCTGGAGGTACTAAATATGCCACACAGGATTACGTCCCTGGCACCCCCTGCTGCTCTAACCAAATGGTGTAAGGCAAAACAACGTCTTTTTATGGGAAGGGGGAGACAAGGCCAGTGGAGCAGACACCGGGGCTCAACTCCTCAGTGTGGCTGGCACTGGTCCCACCACCAGGGTGAAGGAAAGCTCTCTTGGCACGGGAACAGGAGCTGCCTGATATGAGAAACTGTCAGCCAGTTCCATTTGGGTTTGGCTTGATTTTATTAAAGGCACCAGCCCAGGAGATCTCAAAGGGAAGGTAAAGGCTCCTGCAGTTTCTGGCGTTTAACAGCATGCTAAAGTTTTTGCTTAGATGAGATAAGGACACTGCTGAGTCCTCCTCAGGTAGCTTAGGACTTCCTCATCAACTGCAATACTCAGATGACTGAGGACTTACATTGCTTGGTGGCCGACATTGTATTTTAAATATTTTACCAGGCTGTCTGAACTTACCTGCTTCTTTCAAAGTGCTGCATTTCTGGTAGTTGGATGTCCGCAGTGCAGGGGCCCTGACATTATATAGCCTTATCTTCTCAATTCGGGAGTCAAAAACTCGTAGAAAAGGGTCCTTCTCTTCCCACTGGGACATTATCTTATTGTCTATGAAGGTTGCAAACATCTGTGTTTCGATGAAGTGTGAAAGGAATGGGAGATAAGGCTCGGGTTGGTCCGAAAGGAAGGAAGCCTGAAATACAGAACAGCTCATTAGTGCCACACTCCCACCCAGCACTGATGTGCCCAGCCATCCTTCAGCAGAGAACTGAATCAGCAGCCAGCAGGAAGGCTTGGACAAGGCTTCCCCCACCGTAAAAATGCCTCTCAGAGAGCTCTGAATCCACCTACATAGGGGTTTGGTTCACAACTGTAAGAAATAAGCAGTCAGGGAAGTTTTGTGACAGCTGGAACAAAGAGAATGTGGAGTTACTGAAGTAGTGCTCATGCCACCTGCTTTTTCAAAGCAACCTAGCAGCTATCACCCCCAGGAATAAACAAACCCTGTGAAATGCATGGCAGACCATCACACAAGCTCCCTTGGGACCTCTGGTCTGAGCATGGTTGCCTGGGACCATATCACTTACTAAGGGCTGTACAGTGCTCTTCAGCTGATGCTCTTCTGCGATGTTACACAGGACAATTAATCATGAATTCCCAATTAGAATTGACTGTGTGTCCAAGTCTCTAACTGAGCTTTGAAAACCCTAAACTTAACAGCCCATTTTATTGCAGAAGCACTAGCAGAGATTGCCTAAACAGCCTCATCCTTTTGAATGCTGCACTGTTTAGTGCCAGAAAACAAACAAACCAATAAAAGGCATGGCAGCAATTCTTTTAAATCAAAAACTGACTCAGATTAGTATTTAGTCTGTTCCTCACTGTTCATCCTTTTAACCTTTTCCTTTGAGAAGGACTTGTATCCAGAAAAGATGATGTCTAAGAACACTATCTGCTTTGTACGGTCACTCAGCTATGCAAGCTTCCCAACATTTCCTGTTCTTTTTGCTATCCTTCCATCTCTTTATGTCCCCATTTCTAATCTCAAGGGATTCCTTTTCCCTCTTGTGCATACACTGCAAGGGAGTCATAACAATACTCTTTAAGTGATAACCTTCTTCAGAACAACATTACCCATTACAAAAATACCTCTACTGTGAGATTAGGAAACATGTAAAACTAGATTTGTTTTTTGCCTCAAGTGTGCACCTCTCCTCTCAAAAAACAAAAGAAGAAAATAAGACAGAAAAAGAAGTCACTTTGCATTGCTACCCTTCCACCAAGCCCACAGGAGCAGCCCCATGAGCAGCAGAAGCCTGCCAGCTTGGTATGTACAAGTCAGGATGGCTTTTGAACAGCTCAGCGGATGTGCTCCGATTTACTCTGGCAGGAGATCTGGCCCCGTGTAATGGAAATGGACAAATCTTGCAGTGAGGCAGATGAGGAAAGGCAGATTAAAGAGTACCTAGGCTATCTATACAAATACAGCTATCCTCCCTCCCCCTTTTAGATGGAGACACGAATACACGGCTATCTTTACTTTGTCAAAGTTTTGCATTTGTTCCCTGTTTGTCAGCCACGACTCCATGTCGGGGGCAGCCTGGATGACGAAGGCCTCGTAGTCTGCAAACATCTGCGTGAAGCGGTTGGCAAAAACCTCGCGGAGCTGCACGTTCAGTTTGTAGTCCCTCAGCTCCAGCTCCTCACATGACAACTTCCCATCCTTCTCCTCTGTGAGGGGGGTGGTGATGGTCATCTTCTCCATGGTCACGCCTGTTCTCTTGGCCAGGGCTTGCAGGCGGGCGATCGTCTCATTGCCTTTCAGCAGCTCGTACATGTTGAGGGCATTGCTGGGGATGTTCCCATTCTTCTTGTCGTTCACCAGGTCACTCAGAACCAAGTTCTTGAGTTTGGTGGCGCTGTCACTGCAATGCAGGTTGCCTTCTGGAGGGATCCCAAACTGCAGGAGAACCTCAGAGATTTCCTGGATAAACTCCAGCTTGTTGGGGAACTGCGGGAATTCCTCCGGCAGTTCGATGAAATGGTTATCGATGTCTACAAAGCACAAGTTTGCCTGAAATACAAACAAAAGTTTCAAAATGGACTCTCAGCACTGAACTGGTTCCTCTGTGATGTAGCCTTTTCTCCCAGGGTGCCTCCAGACGGAAGGGTAAGTGCACAAGTATGCAGGACACTTCAGCTGTGGTGTCTAGCCCATGACATTTCAGACTTCAGTAAAGCTGAGGGTCAAATGTATGACAAATACAGGCTCCTGACCCCTTACTGTTCCCCCAGGACATGCAGACCCCAAACTTCCCACTACAAAGATTTCATATGCCCTCCCAGAGCAGCCAAGGACACACCACCAAGCAGGAAGTGCAGCACCACTTTTCAGTCCACGTAAATACCGTTTGTGTGAATTACTGCCTCTCACAGGCACATTTATTTAACCAGGATCCAACTGCAAGAAGCCTCTGCAGCTGTGCTACTGAGAAATGAGATGTTCAGTGTGAAAGATGATCCTGCTTCAAGCAGAACCACAAAAGAGTGTCCCATGGAAATCCTTTGGGATTATGTCTGAGTACAGCTTGTCCACTAGAGGCCAAGTCTTATTTCCCCACTCCCCACTCCCCTGTTTCCATGGAGGCTTTTAATGTTGGCAATTCCTCAGCCTGAGATTTAAAGAGAGTGCTCTTAGCTTTGCTATGAATGGAGATGAATCTCAGCCTGTAAGATTAAAGCTAAGTGAAGACATTAATCTAGCAGAGCAGATACTTTTACTAGGAAAGTGTTGATGGAGGGATAGAAGGACCCCACATAAAAATTAATTACATTGCACATGCACCCTCAGGAATAATAGCAGAATGAAAAACAGTAATTGATCTTCTGAACAGCAGCTTATGTCTGAAATTCACAGTCTGAGTGCACTGAGTAAAACATTAAACCAGGTCGGATTCCCAAGGTGCTGCACTCTGATGCATTTTATCCTGGCATAAAACTGCAGAACAGGAGATGCAGAAAACCCATAGGGCAGCAGCAGGTCTTTGTTAGCCTGACTTGGCCACTAGCACAGCTCCTCTGCCTTCTCCCAGACACTTTTAGTGCTCTATACTTCTTACCAAACACCCTAGACTAATCTTCGGATTATGTGAAGATAAATGATTTCGTTTCCTTCATTTTGAAAAGATTAATTTTCAGCAGGACAGTACAATTCCACATCAAACATGTTTATAATATATTGGATATTTCAGGGACATGTTTATTAACATTAATCACCTTTCACACAGATACTTTAAAGCATATTAGGATTCCCTTGGTAAAGCAGAAGTGTCCCTTCAGCTTTTTTGTATTAAATTTAGTCTGTACAAAGAAAAGCATTTCTTCATACAAAACAATTTGCTTTATTTAACTGTGTAGCTATTACACAGTTGTGGTATGTGTCAGTACAGTTCTTTAGCTCAGGGACTGCCTTCTTATCTATCAATATTTCATTTCAAAGGCTTTTTAATTTCAGCTCTGCATATCATTTACAAAATTTGAAAAATGAGATTTGGATTCAGAAAACCCTTGGGGAATTGGTCTCACTTCTCTCTTCAAAAACATCTGATGATTAAAATTAATGCAGGGAGATTAGTAACCTTAAGACAGCATGATGGCCACTTGTTAGAATTTTTATCTCTAATAAACAAATGGTTTATATTTAGAGCAAGAGCTTGAAAAGCTAGCCCCTGGCCTGAACAATAAAGGAATGCTGATGTGAACAGCGCTTCATCACTGCTTGCGTGCTGAGGCATTTTTTATTGTCTAGAGGAATTTGAGATTCGAGATCTTTCCTGTTCAGTGTCTTCTTTCTCTCCCTCTACCACAGTTACTGGACCTGTGGTATTCATAAATGCTGGTATTTTTCACTCATTTGTTAAACATCACAGAGGGGGCAGATTCCACCCCACTCTTTTCTCCTTGGTGATATTTGTTATTCCAATGATACTGCAATATTAAATACTGTCACATTAAAATTTTAATTTAAGGAAAATGACAGCTTAATCTGCTAACCAAAAGCATGTGACTAATAATATTAAAAAAATGCAGTAATTATGTAATACTAGCATGGTTTTACTGAGGAGCATAACCAGAAAGCAGCTTTGCTTCCACACCAGTGCAGATTTCATGTGCTTCAGTCCATGAGGTAAAACTTGATTTGCAGTTCCATGCCACTGAGGCTGACTCAGTCATCTTCATTCAATATGTAAAACAGACCTTTATTAAAAATTGTATAACCACTGCCCTGTGTTTATCCCTCCACCTCTGCACAAAAACTCCCACTCCTGCATATTCTCCTCTGCTGCTGCTCCCATCTGCCTTCACAGTCGAGCAGATATTTGGAAGCCTTAAGGACTCTGGCCCCAAGAGAGTCCCCTCAGCACAGCCACTGGCAGGAGATGTCACTGTTCTATGAACAGGTGCTCTTGGGGTTCCCACCGATTTTAAGAAGAAACCTAAGTTTAAAAGCACATGGCAGGCCCTGGTTCCAGTCAGCATCTGGAATGCAGACAGGTGAGCAATATCCCAAAGACTTTGCCACATGGCCAAGTTAAAACGTGAAGCAGTTTTTATCACCTTCGTCAAATTTTGAGGAGAAAAATCTCCATTTCACTCTCCACCACCACCACCAAGGATTTAACCCTGAGATTAAGAGGATGACCTCTCCTTCCTTTTTTTCCTCTCTAGGCAGTTCATAGGCACAGTATTAATGCAAACCTGGCCTGTTTGAGGGCAGGACGCTGGTAACAGACCAGGAACACACAGGCTCAGCCACAGATGGGATGGGACTGGCAGGACCAGGCATGCTCCTCAGCAGCAGGGAGACAAGGACAGGTTTACACCATCTAGCAACTGCACCTGGGACCCAGATCCATCAAGATCCTCCCTGAATGAAATTATCTTTAGCCCTCTGTCAGTAGGACTGTGACACTGACAGAGTAACAAAACCTGGAGAAGCGTGTGATGTAGGGAAAGGCAACAAACTTTCAGCTTTGTCACAACAAAGAACAGAAGGAGAAGCATTTTGAAATTAAAACAGTAAGTGGCACTCACTAAATTCAGAAATGGACCAGAAGGGCTGTGGAGACTTCCCTGCTATCTCACTCCTGCTGGCAATCAGTCTCTACAGAGCCAGAGGAGCCTCGGAACACCAGTCATTATTTTCCAGCAGTAATTCACACAAATATTAATAAGGCATTTCAGGATAGCAGCCCCAAAGGCAGACACTGACCTCCTGAGGCAGCTCCAGCTTGGAGCGGTCGGTTCCCTCCTTGGACTGCAGCCCCATCAGATAGGGAACAGGAGCATCCAGAAAATGCAGGAGAGAGGCAGGAAGGATGGGGACATAGACATGCTGCCACTGAAACGGGAACAGCAGCGTTGTGATTCCCTCTGCCACTGTCATCAGACGCTGATAATCTAGACATGGGAGAGAGAAAGACAGATTTGAACCATCTCCCTGTGCTCCGCTTTTGAAATCTGTTTGGCAAGGACATCAGTGACAGAACAAGCGTGAAACCATGTTTATATTATAAGATGTTGTTTGGAAAATAAGACTGTACTTAAAAACTTTAAACTGTTAAAACTCATTCCTCCCATAAAGAAACTACTGAGCATAGATATTCATACCTTATCTAGATCGATTCTGTCATTAAATTAATTTATTAAAGAGATACTGTCTCTAGTACAGGATAATAGTACTCTAATGCCATAATAAGCATGTATTTTTACATGAAAAGAAGAGGACAAATAAGTCAACTTCAAGCAAACATTGTGGTTTCTTGCTTGCTCCTGCCTGCCTGCTTCTGCTCCACTTGCTACTATTTCCAAAGCTGAGTATACTTTCCAGAAGACTTGTCTTGGCCGCATACCAGCAGAAGTTTACAGTCCCTAAGTAGATAAAAACAGAGCTTTTAAGTTAAATCCAAACAGAAGCCTAACATAAATTTAGTTCTCAAATATATTCTGTGTAGCTACTATATTTATATTACATTACTTTCCCAATTTTGTATTTAATCCACCAGTTCTTTCCTCTGCAATATTTTGATTTTAGTAAGCTCATTGTGCATTGTTTTTTAAACTAAAATTTGTTTTGGTCCAGCTGAGCTGGATGTTTCAGAATTTGGATAAGAGCAAATTATTTATCAAATATCCAGCTGGCATAATGCAATGTCACAAGCTATTTATTAATATAAATGAGGGGATAAGATGAGAACAAATTTTTAAATAAATAAATAAATAAATAAATAAAATACTGGTCTTAAAGAGATGGTAATCCTTACAGCAAATCTCAAACTGCAGACAATCCATCTGGAAAGAGGTAAGGATCTCTGTGTTTGTAAGCTCCATGGCTGTGTCCAAACCCAAGCCTCATCAGTGCCAGGCGAGTCTCACAAGCTCTGGATGAGCAACCAAAAGGTTTTCCCTTTCATGGAGGCCAGACCCAGATCCTGGGTAACACTTGGATTGTTGACCACCTCTCCTAATCCTCTGTGCTCCACTCCAGGAAATGAAAGATACGTGTATGAACACCCTGGTTCTGAGTCAGGTGAGAAGGCTTTTTCCTACAGCCCCATTGACTGCTTTTGCCTGGAGAGGAGCCCCACTTGGCCCTTCCCATTTCCTCAGTATCCCAGCCTGAGAACTTGGCAGACACCAACAACAGCAGAAGTGCTGTCATCTGACAGGGCTCAGCAATTAGGAGGTCACTGGGAAGACGTTCTTGAATAAATATGCCAGTTACAACAACAACGAAGTGCATAACCCATTCTCCTTGCTAGCACCTCTCTGTGAAAAACCAGCCATGATCTGAAGGTCAGCTGGCAGGGAAAAACACTTTTCATCTTGTCTTAGTAATGGCTATTCAGTCAGTTTACAAAATTGTTTTCATGCACACCAGTCAGTCTCAAGGTTACACCTCCAAAACAATCCCAGCTATAGATCAGTCGCTTGTGAATCCTGCCCATGCAATGGTCTATAATTATATATGTGCACTCCCTGTCTTGTTGAGGAGCACTTACACAAACTCAAGTTATAATACTTACTGGTGAAGCTTACGAGTCTCATAACATTTCATAACTCTGAAAGCTTTAAAGATTAACAAAAGAAATCAAATAGAGAAAGCAGCACGTCTTAGTATGTGAATCATCTTCAAAGTATTTTCTCATCTACACAGCCACATGAAGAAACAGGTATTGGCAGAAAAGTTGCAAGCATCTTTTTGGATAAGGGCATTAAACTCTGAAAGTGCATGCTGACTTTTCTCTGGTGCTATAGATAATATTTAACATGGTCACTAGCACAAATTTTGTAATCAATTTACTATTGATTTACTATAGTAAATAGTATATTGATTTACTATTTACTGTTTTTTAAAAAAATAAAAAAAACCCTAGTGATGATCAAATTATTATTAGGCTGTTACCATCTAGCAATGCTTGTCAGTGATTAGCAGATAAAAACCATTTATGTACCCAGCAGTTTTGCCTGAAGAGAGGGAAGTTCCTGTTTTCTCCAGAAAAATAATATTCAAAAATCTGTAAATTTTTTTATCTGTTTAAAGAAGTCAGAAACTCTAGCTACTTTTTATATACTTTCAAGCCTGTACAAAGTTAGACACCTAGCACATAAAGCCTGAAATAATTTTTGATGGCGAGATTCTTGTACCTATCATCATTTGAGGGAAGCTTATATGGTTACTGAGGACAACCTGGAAACAGGGGATTGAGGAAATGGCCTCAAGTTGTGCCTGGGGAGGTTTAGATTGGATAATAGGAAAAATTTCTTCACTGGAAGGGTTGCTGAGCATTGCAACAGGCTCTCCAGGGAAAGGGTTGATTCACCATCCCTGGAGGCATCTAAAAGGCATGTAAATATGGCAATTAGAGACATAATTTAATGGTGGGTTTGGCAGTGTTAGGTTTACAGCTGGAGCTGATGATCTTCAAGGTCTTTTCCAACCAAAATTATTCTTCATGTTCAAAGCTCCATCTTTAATTTGTTCACAGAAGGTTTTCCAAGAGAAACTGCTCAAGGAGGATAACCCCAGGGCAAAGTGGTCTCCTGGGGCTTCTTCCAACCACTGCCTCCCAATAGCTTAGCTGGCTTTGGTGCAGTGCTGTCTCTCCCACAACCTTTTCACTAAGTGAAGGAGAGGGCAACAGAGTCAAGCCCAAGGTCTCTGGATCCACCTCCCTGTTCTGGCACCATCTGCCAGGGGCCCTTGGCCAAGTATCTCAGTTCCCTGTGCAGGACAAGCAATGGCTGCAGGGACCTGCTGCACTGCAGGCTGGCAGTTCTGCTGCTCGAGCACCATGTTCAGCCACTCTTTACCCAGGTCTGGTAACACTCATATGGCTCACAAGATATAGTGTTTAAAATGCATACCATGAGATATTCCTATAGAATTACCAATCACTGTTTTCTGCTGGAGATGGAAATGGTTTCAGCACTTGAACATCAATTCCCTATAAATGTTTTTCCAAAAGAGGACAAAACTTTTTTTTTGTCTTGATGCTGATTCTCCATAACACAACAACAGGACAATAATCAATAAGAAATACCTATCCCAAAGACCTTAAAGTTCAAACGCAGGCAGTAACTGAAAAAAAAAAAATCTTCTTTTCATTCTACATACTGGGTAAAGAAGCACGGAGATGTTAAGCAATTCACAAAGCTCAACATAAAAACTACTTTTTCTGCCACAAAGGAATCTGATATCTCAAAATGCTTCCCATGCTGCAGCAAAGCAAAACCAAGATCCTTTGAAGATACAAAAAGATATCAGTGGTATCCCTGCCCCAAAGAGCTAAGACCACATCCAGGTTCTACCCCCAAAACAGATCCAAATCTTTGGTCATAATCAAACAAAAGAGAATTTCACCTGGGACCGTCTCAGAAAATTCCCAGTCACAGGAATTTTGTGTATAATGCATGTGTGAGAGAACACACACTCATTTTCCCCAGAAATGGAGTTCCTGCTGGGAACAGTGTACTTCTATTCCAGTTTGAACACTTCTAACCTTCCTGATCAAAGCACAACCTGGCCATTTTCCAAGTCTCTGTTCCAGTAACCTACCAAAGGTAGGGCAGAAAGCCTGCCATAGAGCTGGAGGCACAGCCTGCATCCTCTAAATCCACTCCAAGGCTTTAAAAATAGACTGTGCTTCTTTATTTCCTTTTGAAGTCTCATTTTACATACAATTTGAGAGCCCTTGATACCATTTGAAAAGATGAGTTACCTGGACACCACTTCCTTTCCTCTACTGCTTTTAGAACACACATAAAGGATAACTGCAGCTCTGTAAAGCCACATATTTAAAAATGTATCCTGGAAGATGATAATCAGATGTTATTTTCAAAGAGTACCTTATCAATATGCACAAAACAAATGTCTTTAAACAAAATAAACCAAACCAACAATAGAGAAGAAAAACATCAAAGAAACTGAATGAATAAAAGCTAATTCTTTAGAGGGAAACACCTGAACAGGCTTTCAAACATTCTTGTGACCAGTAGGTTTTCCACATGCTACCTCTTCAGTCCAAGTATAATAAGCAATTGTTATTGCCTTTTGTTAATTTTTTTTTTTTTTTTTTTTTTTGGTAACAAGATATGAATTAGGTGAGCCAGGCATACTGGAAAAACTGGCAAATAAAAATATTTTGCTTTGAGCTCTGAGTATGAGTCAAGAACAGCTCATAACCAGACCTGTCTTGGGTCTGGGTATCTTCAGATCAGCTCAGTAATGTTTATATATAGCACACTGCAGATGAAAAACAAAATCTGAAATGCACATCTGAGACAAAAATTGTTTATGAAAGCAAAGGTTTTCAAATCAGCTCTCAATAGCTCCACAGAAGAAGCACACACAAGTGCTGCAGACATCAAAGTGCCCTGGAAGGTTCCACTTTTCATCTGGTTTGTGTGCTGGCAGCTGTGACAACTGACAAGCCAGTCCTGGTGACTTTCAAGAGATGCTCAAATAAAACAGTCAAAAATGGTGTAGGAAATGTTTATTCAATACAGAAATCACCATGCAGCAGTGCTGCATTCAGGGAACCTGGACAGGTGCCATGACATGGGGTTGTAACCAGCAGACTGTCCTGAGGAAATGACCCTGGCATCTCAATGCCCTTCCATCCCCAAAGGAAGGCTGGATTTGCCAGTGAGTGACGTAGCACATCAGTTATAGGATAAAAGCAGAGTGGCTATTTATGCAAATATGAAAATAGATGTTTTCTTAAACAGAAGGGTCAAGAAAAGCCTGCATCCAATTGCCTTAAGAATTAGCCTCTCAAACTGGGGGTCAGCTCTGCCCCAAGGGAAACATCCCAAGGCCAATATTCACTGAGGCCAATTCTTACCCTTTTTCCTTGTTGGCCAACACTTAATATAAAAAGCTTCTGCTTCAATACATTTCCATTTATATAATTTAGCTATGTCCCAGCCTGCCATCAGTGGTTCAGCACAAATTCATTTATGAGCCACCTCAAGAATTTGGTCCCATTACCAGCATGGTTAAGTCTCTGAGAAAAGGGCAAGAGTCTGTGGCAAGCCTGACAAGATGCCAGCAGGACACATGAAGGTGCTCCTGAAGAAACAGGGACCCCCCCTTGCTCTCTCCTGTGGCTGCTGGGCAGAACAGGCTCCCCAGCCAGCAGCAAGAAGATGGAGAGGACACAAGAGTCCAGCAGGGAACAACTTTGCTCAAGATCACTTCAGACTGCCATCGTATTTACCTGGCATTTGCCATAACTGCAATGTAAAGTCCTAATTTAACTTTGTTCCCTCATTCTGAAAAGGTAAAGATGTTTCATCATGGAAAAAAATGAGATCCAAGTAAGGAAAAAAAGGTGGAGACATTGTAGGGGGTGTGTGTGTGTGTGTGTGTGTGTGTGTGCAGAGTGTTAAAAGCAGTGGCCCTATCTCCCTTTACAGCTCACTGTGAACACAAGCAGGAGTGGGGTTGTGACACAGACTTGAACCAGCTCCTTCTCCTCTTTTCCAGATGCTTTAAAACCTTCACTTTTCAGGTCATACTGACTTTGGCTAACAAAATTAAGTAACTTCTAATTAAAAAACAATTTTGTCAGTTCACCTAACTTAAAAGGGAAGACTATATGCCATTCCCTGATTTTTCTACCCAATTACTTATCTTTTTTCCAGGGAAACACGCACTGCAGCCTCTGAGTTCTACTGAGGCTCTAAACCCAGGTCTCTTCCACAGCATGCACAGATTTTGTCCCCATATAATTTGTTCTCTGCAACAACTTTCCACTAATTTGGATGAATATTAGTGTGGAGGGCAACTACTTAAATAACAAGTAGAAGAGCAAAGGTTTTCTGTGTAACTATTTGGTGTAAAAATGCTTTAAAAGGCAAACACATTATGCATGTATTAGCTTTTTTAAAATCTACCCCAAAACAGACTTCATAAGAAAGATCTTTCAGACACAAGGCTTTCTAGGCAATGTCTTTATATATGCATAGTTATTTGTATTATAATTTCTAAGATCAAAAAAAAAAAGCAAAGAATATTTCAATCTTGGAGGAGCAATTACTCAAGTGCTTGGAAAAACAACTTGGAAAATGCTCAAAATTATAATGAGTAGAAACAGCCTAAGCTGTAAGAAGTTTATCTCTGTCTCATCCACACGTTCCCTCTCATGCTTAAATCCCTCTAAAGGCAGACATACAAAATGGATTGCTGAGGTTTCCACAGAGCTCACAGTTTAATTCATCTCTCTCCAGCAGGAATCTCACACCAGTGGCGTTTTGTTACTTATCCTTTGGAAATTGTAGTAGCTATTGAAGAGTGGACATAAGACCTTACATCTGTACAGTTGCATGGGAGAGCTGTGCTCTGAATAAAGGGCACTTACAAGAGCACTGCAAATATTGCACCCTGAAGAATTGCAGGGAAAACATATCTAATCCCTCCCCTTGGTTTTCAAAGCCCAAATGTTGAAAACTTGCCCTATTTAATCTTTAAAATATTCTCTATATGCAGAAGGATGTAACCTGAAGCTGCAGGAATTAATGTACAGTGCAAGTATAGGTTTCCATACCACTTTTGCAGGCCAAAGTTGGCACTTCCCACCAGCAGTGGTTGTGATTAACTCCCTGGAAGTCCACACAGTCTCCAGGAACAGTAAGGGCTCATCTTTTCAGTCTTGCCACTGAGGTGCAAGCACCGGTCCCTGTCAGTTACCCAGCTATGCAGTCCAAAATGTATGGGAAAAAAACAGTTTAAAAAATGAGCTCATCATTCTTTGCTGCCAGTCTCTTCAGCCCTCTGCTTGACCACCACAGCTGTAAAGTGAAGTTACAGTCCACTACAACCCCTGCATTTTCCCAAGTGGTAGGGCAGCAGTCACCCCTAAGACTCCATCAACAGTGCAGCTGGATACCCAGAGATGACTGTAGCAGCCACGGTACAAACAGCCACTCATTGGTCCTGTCCCCAAGGCAGAGCTGTGCCAGACACTCTCCTATCACGCTGGGAACACATCCAGGGCAAGCTGGATAAAGTCACACAACACCCTCACCTCTTCGTTGACTTAGATGCCTCTGTCCAGGCTGCTGGAATCATTATGCCCAAGCTACAGGGTTAAAAATAAACTTTTTCATCCTCAACTCCTAGTTCCCTTGAGAAAAACCACTCCAGAAAAGCCAGTACAGTCTCTGTGCAACCTTCCTGCCAGCCTTTCACTGCTGTTATTACCAACTAGGCTCACTGTACAGTTGGGGTTGTGCAACAATTTATATTTTCGCTCCACTTTCCAAAAGAAGCCTTTATTCTATAGAAGAACTAAATTTTTGGCAAGCTTAAATGAAAAGCTTCCTTCCATCAGGAGAACCACAAAAAAAGTCAGCTTGCATTTCCCATACGTGTTAACAGCAGCTTTCATTGAAATATTTAGTGAACTGAAGTAGTTTTGGTCCAGCTCTGACTTCTTGAGTATTACAGGATTATGTCAGTGAATTGTGATTATGTGCAAATAATGCTGTCTTGCTTGAAACGGCAACCAGATCTTCTACTAATCTCTTGTTGAGTTTGGGAAGGTTGCAGCAAGGCCAGACCTCTGGAAACATATTCCAGTGAATCCACCCTCTCTAAAGCAGGAAGGCACAGAAGGGCAAACTTGCAGAATCTCTCTCCCATTTGTTATTTTGGAACAAGAGATATGTCAGCCAAAGCCTCTTCATCTTTTGCCTTGAAAGATCTTGGAGTTAAAAAAGTGTTTCTCTTCGATGGATCTCAAAGCTGAAGAAAGCAGATTTCAGTACTTTCTAGACTGGTTATATCCTGAATTGGAAAATAGCTGCTATTTTCTTTTCCAGGAATTGCAAGAACTGACATTTAAAATTAAGAGGCCTCAGTGCACAATTAGCTAGGCACTCAGCTATCAGGGTATGCCAAAAGTGAGGCTTTGCACTTGCCCTCCACTCCACATTCCTCACCTCTGGGAACCAGCATTACGCTGCTATTTACATAATCACAGAATTTCCCTAAGACAGATATACACTTTCCCCCATGCACCATCAAATTGTGTCTATATTAGATAGGAAAGTAAAAGTCATGTCAAGGACATTCCTAGATTCACAAATAGAAGAGAAGAGAGGGGGAAGAAAAAATTCTGAAATTCGAAGGGTGGAAAGGATTACTCCTCACTACCTCAATTTTCTTTAATAAAAACCCCACAGAATGAAACCAGACAAACCAAGTAAACCCTTAAATTATAACCAGTAATTGGAAGAACAACATTTATCTAACTCCTGGTGCACAGGAAGGCTGAGTCAAAATGACTTAGTAGATATTTTGTATCTGTCTCAATGACTATTACAAAAGTAATGCATGTACAGGTTGCTCTCCACATACACAAAATATTACTAAAATGTAACCTGACAAGCACAGTTTCCCTAATGCTATTATCCTTCAGTGAGAAAGAAAAAAGAAAAAAATTCTCAGTTCTCAGTGAGTCTGTAAGCAGGGACCAGGGTGGGACTGATGAGCAGGCATGGGTGAGAGGCATTTCAGTGGTGCTGCTGTTTAACAGCAAACCCCAGTGCAAAGTGGCAAAGGCAGCACAATTCCAGCTGAGGAAGAAAGGGGATAAGTGCACACACACACAGAAGCAGGAGGGAGGGGAAAAGCAGCCTAATCAAAACTAACAGCAGGATTTCTGCTCACACTTCAAACTGAGAGAAGATAAAACCTTTCATTTTCAGTTCTTGAAAGCAAACCCCTGGAGTCCATGTGGAGAAGAGCTCTGCAAAGAACTATCAATCCTTTGAATTCAGTCATTTGCAGAAGAACTACCCTTTTTCCACCTCCCTGAACATTTTTCCCCATTCTCAGTCATTTAGTTATTACACACTTCCTGACCTTTACTTTTACATGACAAACCCAACAGATCCCTTCTGGAGCCTGAAGGTTCATTATCCATACTCATTTTAGACAATTTCCCATCCTCTCTCCCTGCTCCATTTCAAGCTGTCTGCTGCTCAAACCACCTCTCTTGAAAAGCCTAGGTATTCAGCACCTTTTCCTCTTTTCATTACAAGGCATGCATATCTCCTGGCTCCAGGTTTTACATCCTCCTCTGATGAAACCACTCCCTCCACCCCTGAAAATTTTTCCCAGATACACATTTTCCTAATTTAGGGTCAGGATCACAAATATCATTTGGGAACACAAATTACATGGACAGGCTTCCAGTAAGACTTAGAAGAACATCCAAAAAGTCTGAACATCCCCTTGAAAATCAGCAGGAAAACTTGAGCTTGTCATGTTGGGCATCTGAATGCCACCAGGGCCAGACTCACACGAACCACCATCCCAGAGGAAACAGTAATAGGGGTGTAAAATCCCAAAGCATGCCCAGTACTAGATCAGGATTTCCCAAACCTGCAGCAGAGTGCTGCACTATTACAGAAAGACAGAACCATAAGAGAAAAGGTTTTCAAAACCAGATTTTCCAAAGCTTGTTGGCACACTTTAACATGGAACACGAACGGGGCTCTGTGCAAGTTGGCATGTTTGCCAATCTTTGGCCAACTGCAATCTTAGTGTCTCAAAAAGAAGTACCAGCATCCTTGTCAGCAACATTCCCAAATTCCTCAAGCAGGACTAAAGAGGAATGACCTGTAGCTCCACACAATTTCAACCCACCATTAAATCTTTAGCCTCCAAATGCTAAAACACTCTCAGTGTTTCAACAAGCACATGCCCATCATATGGGAGGCAGGAAATTACACCAGACTTCAATATGCTGCTGAAATTTGAAAAACAAAGTAGTAGCAAGAGCATCTTCTGCAAGATGTATTACTTTCTGCTGGTATTTTTGAAGAAGATACGATTAATTTCATGCTGCCTTGCATGATCAAGGGCAGTGTGAGGATAATAATCAAATGTATTCTATTGCTAGCTGCCACAAGTGATAAATACAATGCATAATTAAACAAGCAGCACCTAGACTGCCTGGAGGAAACAATTATTTATTGCTTTCATTAGGACACACTCATTTCTCTCATTTTTTTAATGCATTCTCACATTTCAAAAATCAACCTTAGCTCCGAATAACGTGAAATTCTGTGAGCCCTTGTGGCTGCAGCTGCCCAGGAACTGCCTGCAGGAAACAGACATTGCTGGAGGAGCGCCCACCTTGCGAGTACAGAAGGATCTGCATCTCCAGAAGAACACAGGTGAAGACCTGGACCAGGTTCTCCAGGCCCAGCAGCTCGAAGACCTCCCTCAGAGGGTAGTCAGAGAGCGGCAGCTCGTTGGGCCCAGGTCTCTGGCAAATGATGGGCTCATAAACCCCATAAAACTTGAGCGACCTTCCCGGGGGCGGCAGGGGCACCTCGTAGAGGATGTTGTGGATGTAGCTCTCCAGGGGCAGAGGCGGTGGCTGCTGGGAGGTCACTGCCTTGTAGAGCTGGATCAGGAACTTCTTGCAGGCTTGCATGAAGGGCAGAGGGGTGATGAGGCATATGCACTTGGAGACGTAGAGCGTGTCCCGGCTGATGTCGTAGGAGTTGTAGCGCTGGAGCTTGGCGAGGGACGTGGCATCGCCCTCGTCGATGCTGCTGGCCAGGGAGTCCATGCTGCAGGAGGAGGAGGCACAGACGCTGCTGTACTGCTCTGCATTGTGCATCTGGTACAGCGTCTGCATGGCTGTGCAGATCTGCTTGCTGGTGACCTCCTCGTAGAAGGTGAGCACAAAGCCATAGGTGCGGGAGCCATCCTCCCTGGTGATGATGAACGAGTGCAGCTGCGGGTCTCTGTTATCCGCCTGCGTCCTGAAAGACAGCCCCTTGGGCATACACAGCTAAGAAAGGAGAAAAGAAATAGACAGTTACCTAAGACACAACTTTGTTATGCTGTTTTTGCTGTACAGGCACATCCTTTTTATCTGCTGCATGACAACAAGCCATTTACCTTTAGACATAAAAAAGTATCCAAGAACAAACCGCCTCAAATTGATGCTACTTAAGAGGGAGACGTGACTGAAGAAAGGAAAGCACCCTTCAAAAAAGCCCATCTATTAACTCATTACAACTCATTTTCATTACTTGCTGAAACTGTTTTCACTACTGAACAGACTTTGTGTCATTTTCTTAAGCACCATATAAATGCATCCAGTTTTGCTCTCATTTGCATATATCATGCCCACAGTACTCTAAAATCAGAGAGCCAAGGAAGCATCTCATACCACTGAATTTAAATTACATAGACTTTTTGGAATTCTTTGATCTTCCCTAATTTTCTGGGGGAAAACAACAACAAACAAACCAAACCCCAACTGACTGGCAGCTATTACATTTACTTTCTTCTCTAAGTGCTACCAAATAGCTTAGACTGGAAAAAAGGAGGGGCAGGGAGTGAAACACCCAAAATCTATGAAAGCCTCATTTTTGATTTATCACTCAGCAAAATCCCTTGCAGTGATTCTACTACACTGGGCGTTTCTCTGAAGCATGGCCCTAGTGATAAACCAAGGCATTCTTCCAGACATTCTTTGAGGATGCTATCAACCATCTAATATAAAATAACAAACATCCAGCAAAACTTGTTTGAATTGCACATCAGCAGGAAACTCCTCATGTTCTAGCTAAATGTGTACGTTTATAAACAAAGGACTATAGCTTTATTTGTACCATCTGAAGAAATAAAAAGAAAGAAGAGAAGGAGAACCTTCAAAGTGTTCCTTTTCAAAAAAGGCAACAGTAGAAGCCTACTTTACCACGGTATGTGAGCCTAGGCACAACTGAGTGCGTCCACTAATGTCTCACTTCGACCAGGAGTAAATTCCTCGAATGATGGAAGAGGTCAGGAGAAATAATTATATATTTTCAGGCACATCCTACCCTGAACTTCAGCAGTGCACCTTGCAGAGGCCATTCAACAGCCTGGTACAGCTGGGAATTAGGCAAGTGGTCCAGACTCCACAACAGGCTATCAAGCCCCCAGATTATCTAGGACAGCTCTTATGTATTGCTCAAAAAGGTTATGTGTAGAAAGTAAATAGCCTGGAGTTGGCAGAAGAATTTAATTCAATTGATGGGCTTTGCTGACACAAACCATGAAATTGCAGCTTGAACTATTTCTGAAGAGCAGCCACATTTTTATTCAAGCGCTTTATAGTTTTTATTGAGGCATTAACAGCAGTGCCATGGTTAAGTATTCTCCAATAAAGAAGTAGTAAAAAATCCTTGTTTCACACTTTATTTGAATTTATTCTCCACAATAAATATATCTCTTAACCTCATTTTTTGGCAGGCTTGCTTAATAAAAATTATTTCTAGAATGTGGGCTTTCAGTAGTGGCTATAAGCCTTATCAAAGCCAACCAGGCTGAAATCATAAGCTTAAATCTCAGTGCTATCAGAGATTAATTTTTTTTCACTTTACAGGAAAACACCTGGACAAGAAAATTAGATATACTATTACAATCAGACACAGATAGGCATCAGGGAAATGCAGATCAGCTGAGACAGTTTCAGAAGGCTGTTTAAATAAATTTCCTCCAAGCCTTAATTAGTATTCCCTTGTCCATTATATACTGGGTAAACACACACAAAGGGATACCCATCAATATTAAGTTTCAGCCACAACTTGACACATGCAGAATATTGACCCTTTTAAAACCCTGGCTGCAAACCTTGGCCCAGAGACTCTGCTGTTGTCAGACCTATAAGAGGACACAGGAAAAAGCAGAGGAAAAAAGAAGATGGGAAGAACCAAGGCAGGAGGAACGACCAGGAGTCGCTTAAGAAGCCAAGATCAAAAGGAAGAGCCTGTAATCATTTTCCAGCAATACAGAAAGCTTTGAACTTGCGGTTAGTGCACGAAAACTTTCATCTTAGGGCCTCGGACATCAATCACTTCCCATCTCATCTGTGTCACACATGACACAGGGCAGTGCTGGAGAGCAGCTTGGGAAGTGCTAAGGGGGGGGTGAAATTTTAGCCTGCTGGTGTGAATCTGGCTCACTAATGCAGAGAACACAGTCAGTCACCTGCATTGCATCTTTGTACAAACACTGAAAACTATCTAAGATTATTGATCAAAGGACAGGATTTTGGTTTCCTGAGTACTTTATTATTTACACTTAAAGGTATCCATCAGCCGAAATCTGTGGAATTACACCACATTTGCAATAAGGCTTGTAACAAAGATGGTTTGTAAAAACAAGAGGAAGCTGCACCAGGATAGATAAAAAGGTTTCAACTAATCCATAACCCATCTCTGGAAGTCCTGAGTAGGAGATAGCCTTTCCCTAAGCACAGAGGCAGGACACACACACCCCCAATAATCCCTCCCTCCTTCTCCCAGCCATCACCATTTGCAGGGATTTCTGAACCAAAGGTCCCCTCTGGACCACCTCTTCTCCACTAGATCCTTCGTTTCACTTTTTAAGCCTCTAAATATTTCTCATGTTTGCAGCCTGCCGTGGCAGCAAGCTCCATACCCAAATTGCACTGTGTGCGAGGGGGTGGAGAGAAAGATGGTTTGTTTGTGTTAAAGCCTGCTCCTTCAAATTCCACCAGGGAACCTTTAATTCTTTTATTTCAGTACATGAGACATTAAACAGATAATGCTTCCTTGAGCTTCAGAAATACAGGCAAAGATTTATATACCTTGATGAATCAGAGGGCTAAAATAGGAAGCTCATATTCTAAAAATTTCTGTATCTCTCTACTGAGAACTTTTGCTTGGTACAACACTTACTTGCAGAATGGCCACAGAAGAGAGTATGGGAAGCTAGGCAGGGATAATCATAAAAAGCAATGGGGGGAAAGACAATTCCCTGTTAAAGAGAACTCTTTTCTTTGACACATACTTTGAAACAGAGAGAAAACATGACTCTTTGGCAGCTTGATTGCTTGGGACTTCAGGGGGCTATTTTTAAAGCGACAATATGGTTCCAGAAGGCAACTGAAATTCCTTAGGCATCCAGCAAAGCCAGAGTTCTCACAAGTTAACCTCCAAGGATTTATGCATTTTCTTCTCTGAGGAAAATTGCTTCTGGAAGCTCACATAAAGCAAACACATAGACAGAACTAACACAGCAAGACAAGATCAGAAAGGCCAATAATTGCCTCAAGGGATTATGTGGAGGTAGATATTACTTTAAATTATGTTTCAGATCAAAACAATAAAGAAGTTTTCCAAAAGATAATTTAAAAGATCATTAAATACTGCTGCTGTTAGTAGATGCTTTTTTTTTTTCTCTAAGATACATTGCAAATGGAAGATGTGTTCAATGCAGCTCAGTTCAATTATTTTAATAGGTCTCCTGCTGGTTTTAGCATTCCATTTTTGTCCAATACTGTGATCACACTTCATGAATATTAGACATTCTCCACTGTAACATGAGAGAAATCACACAGCAATTCCAGCTGCTTTATTCCTGCTGCATATCCCTCATCACTTCATACTGAAACACCCCCAATGCAAAGGCAGAACTAAAAGGCATAAATAGCCTTGGCAGTTGAGCTATTACCATCTTAACTGCTGACGAAGCATTGCTCTGAGTCCTTCACGCCTTCTGTATAAGCAAAGTGATGTGGAGACCAGCCCAAATACCACTCCAACTCCAGCAGTGCACATTTGGAAGCTGAAGACAGAAATCCCCAGCTGCCAGCAGGCAGAGGGAGAGACTGGGCTCATTTCTGCCTTTCTATGCACATGCAGGGCCACAGTATCAGCTCTCTGTGTCACTGCTTCTTCCAGCTCCGGTGCTTTCGTGTTAAATATTTGGCAGAACGCTAAAACTAAAATTTGGTGGAAATTGAGATGAATTCCAGATTTCTACATCTTCAGGACTGCAGGGAAGTCCCAAATGCATTTCTGCATTTGCAAAAGCCAACTTAATGTGGGTTTTATGTATTCCTCACCTCTCCATCTGCTGAGTGAGGGCCAGGAGATTCTCCTGACTTCCCACTTGCACCATACAATGAGGTCAGCTCTGTTTCGAAGCAGGTAGTATGCAACTACCTTCCTCAAATGCAAAGCTCATCTAACCTAGGGGAAGGTCCTCCCTAATTTTCCAATATTGTATTACACCCAACACACATTTTTGAAAATAGCCAGAAGTGGCAATATTATTCAATATTACTGTTACAACAATTGGTTACTTTTAAATTAAGAAATATAGGGCATTTTCATAAAAAAACGGAAGCTCAAATACCAGCAATCTGTTGTCTTTGTCAGGTCATGTTCTTAACAAGTGTTTTGGTGATTTTGGAATCATCCTTTAATTACCAGTTCTTCAGAAAATTTCCCAGTGGATCATCAGTCTTTCAGTTGTCATTGCCCCCACTCCAGGAACTGTTTTTGCCTCCCTTCCCAGTCCATAGTACTCAGCCCCACAGATGCTCACACCAAATGTAACTGAGCAGAAAGAGATGTACAGGAGATGTATTGGTGCAGAGGTGCCATTAAAAGTGATCATCCAGCAAAAGGTGTAGTTTAGATAAGTTCCAGCTTCAGCATAAAGATTCCTTTTTCCCTCGTCTGCAGAATCAAGGTGTTTTGTATTCAAAAACCTTACATGGATATCAGTATCTTAAAAATTCCTTGGTTTTCCTCCTTCCTACCTGTGGATAGGTATCCCAGGTGACCAAACCCCTTCTCACCCAGTCCCTGGGCTGGTGCTTAGACTTGTTCCATCACGCAGCACACTTAGAACCAAGGAGGAAAACGCAGCACTTTACTTTTGTTGTGCCTGAAAGCATTCTGTGTTTTCACAACACCTCTTCCTGCACAGCTTTTCATGCAGCATGCCCAATGAGTGCTCTTAGTCCCAGCAGAAGCACCACAACCACAAGATCACAAGAGCATCACAAGGGCTGGCTGAAAACCACCCAGGAACCTCACAAGAGCTGACACTGTCAGGTAACAACTTGAGAAGAGTTTTTCTCTACCTACCATGTTGACGGCATCCTGGTCAAAGGGGTTCCACTCAATGTTCTGAGGATAATGGGCCAAGACTTTGGACTTGAAGGTTCTTCTTAGGGGACTCTGATCGAAATTCTCTCCTGCAACAAATGAAGAAATCATGACTTGAAACAGCAGTGAGGCTTCAGAGAGAGCTGGCTTAGGTTTTCGTTTTCTTTTCTTTTTTTGTGAAATCTGATAGATATTTTGACTCTCAACAGAGATACTACTTTTAAAAGAGAAACAGAAAAGATTCCCATTCAGTCTGACCTTACCCTCCTTTCCACAAATTCTTACTGCAGTTGCAACACAGCTGCCAGTTTAGTATTTACAGAATGGAAATATATTGTCAAGAGAAAAGTCACTGTTAAAATTTTACAGAAAAAGACCTTGCAATCAACTGGATTCTTGGCCTTCTCCTATAGCTTGAGTATCTAGAGATGACTTTACTTAGTCTCTGAAAGGGCACCTTCCCTCAAGTTTGTTAGAAGCTGTCTTTAAGGTCAATGAAAAATATGAGCACCTCTTGGCTACTATAAATTATTAAAGGATTCATTATAGATGATCTTTTTTATATTACAAATCCTGTGTGAAAATTAAACATTTATTTTTTCTACATCAAATTTCAAGGACAGACTTTTTCCACACAAAGAATCCAGCGAGTGCAAAGAGGAAGGTTGAAATTAGTCTTCAAGCAGAAATGCATCCAGTTATCAGCATACAAATACTGTATTTCCCAGTGATGTTGTTAATGGAGTTCTCCCCACTGGATTGCCTTCAGCATGCAAAACAGTAATCAGAACAAGGAGTCCTTAAAACCTATTAATTAAATGACCATCTATTGCACTACCACACTAAACCAGTTCTCCCAACAGCACTCACATGCAAGTGCATTCTGAGAAGGGATTTAAAATATTTTCCTTCCCAAGTAATCTCTAAGATGTTAAAGACAATGTTATTTTCATACAATACTTATTTTGAACACAGGATTTAGACACATTGCAGCATCATGGTTGTAGAATCACCTTGGAAGTGTTCAAAAAACATATGAATGTGGCATTTGGGGATATGTTTTAATAGCAAAAAGGTTTAATGGTTGGATTTGACAATCTATGAAGATCCTCCTCATGCTCAGTGACAAGCTCAGACAAGTACACTAGAAGCAGACACCATTTCTCTATTTCAGAACATAGCAGTAGAATAACCTCTTATTTTGGCCCAAAAGTTCTTTGCAGAGCCACAGTGTCATCCATCAATTCTCAAAATTTCACAAAATAAAGATTCCTTCAAGCAAAACCAGCAAAAATTTTCTCTTCAGGTATGTACTTAGACATATTCAGCAACATTTTTAGCTCTTAGAATCAAACAGTAATTAACATGGTCGCATAATCAAACAAATATGCATGAGATGATTTCCCAATGAGATCTTCAATCATTCTCACATCTGACAGAGTTTACCTTACTACTGTGACTGGGCAGGAAGGCAGGTATTTGATACTAAATTTATTTGGTTGCTTCTACTAAAAGTTAGAGGAGAATATCTGGATGACTTCATGAAGTTCTCCACTGCTAGCAGTAAGTGACTGCTGAAGTTTAAATCTATTTAAAGGTGTCCTTTCTCATGACAAAAATTAGGGTTTCAGTTACTAAGTATAAGCTTTGCTTTAAGAAATCCAGCTGCCCAGAACCAGCAGTTACAATGTCCCTGTAGGCTGACAACATGGATTCATTTTATCCAGGAAAGTAAATGGCACAAACATCTTACCTTTGTAAAGTCTCTGCAGTGCTTGCATTTTACCACTCCAGTGGTTTAAGAAAAACAAACTTAAGGTAAAACACACATAGAGAAAACACAGTTCTCTCAATCAGTGACCATGAGGGAAAAGAGAAGAGCCAAGACACCACACTGGAGTAAATAATCCTGTCATTAGCTTGAAAGGACATGACATTGCACCCTCCATACAAAGCTACCTCACGGAAAGACAAGCCAAGCAAACTTATGGAATAGATACATAAATTAGGAAAAACAGTACAAGGATGTGACAGGAGCAGCCTGTGTGAGGGTGAAATGTCATCATTTGTCCAAACTAGCAGGAAACACCCCAACTCCCACCAAAACCAGATGAGAGGCATGGACCACAACAGCCAGCTCCACACTGACAAGCAGCTGGAAGAGAACCACAGGGAGCAGAATCTTCTTGGCAAACATGATGGAAGGGATCTGGACTGAAGGGTACCTGATACTATCAGCTCTCAGCCTTGGTAGTTCTGAACTGCTGAGCCACATGTGGCAGAGAGAATTTTCTTAGCTGTTATTCCACATGAACAGTGAATTTTCATTAAACCTCCCACAAGCTTTTAAGTGCTTCTTTGCTAACTTTCCAAACAAGATTAGCAAGGCACATTTAAAGTGAACCAAGTATTAAATGCAAATTGAATCCATTTGCTAAAATACTAATGACCAGATAACAGTACTACAAATATGGACAGGAATATTGTATTTGATCCATGCTGCCCATGCAAACAGCACAACTTACAGAGACAGCTGCCTCTCGGAGGCAAATTTAAAAAATGGGTTTGAATTGAATCCTTTTGCTTTCAGGATATTTAAAGAAAATTCAAGTACTTTTAAAAATAGTGTAAAATGTGTCAGATTGAGTTTCCATTTCATTTGGATGCTACATCCTATTAATGGTACTCTTAAACAACTTGTGCCTTCCTTTAAGGAGCTGGCTTTTAAAGGGACATTCAGTTTCAAATTAAAAGCAAATGGTGAAACAATGGATGCTAGATCAAGAAAAACTGTCCTAATTTTGTTTCAAAACAAAAAGATTGCTCAAAATTAGAAAACAAGCCTGAACTGTGTTTTGGATGAAGGATACAATTACTAGGGAAATGCAGCTACAGTCATGAAGTTGTTAATTATTATGACTTTCATAAGAGTGATCCTAAGTAAAAATTTAGTGATCTTCAGGTTCAAACAGATCTGTTTCAATTAATTGTCACAGTGACAGAGGCATACAAAGCCTTCTACCAAACAGGCTGAGGCATCTTCCACCCACACCCTCTGGTCCAGGGAATGTGAGCTATCTGTCACTCCTTCCAAGCTCTGGAACGTGGACAGGAATGCCTGTGACAACAGGAACAAAAATATCTTTTATTCCTTTAGAGGAACGTACTGGGAGCACAGCTCTGCACAGTGCTCTTGGTGACCACCTCTGTGACAGCCACCTCCAATTAAAAGTTCTCAGCACACCCAGGCATGCCCTCTTGCTGCAGATGGAATTCTGTTAAGCTTATTAAATAACAGGATGACCCTGCATGAGAAGCAAATAATACACAATGAGGAAACAATGCGGGCACAGAATAACAGTGCTTGGCTGGGGAGCAAGCAAGCTGCTGATCGTCAGGCTCAGGGACTGGTTAGTTTTAGTAATGCAGAAACTGCTCTGCTGCTTTTCTTCCATGCCTCCCCAGGATGCCAAGGTGGCAGAGGGAGGCTGATCAGAGCTCAAGGACATCAACTTGAAGCTCTCATTTCTGACCTCATATTGCCATAATCTCACAGCAGACGATGGAGATGATATGAAAGGGAGGACTGGGACATGGCAGACAAAACAGTTTTCATTCCAAAGTTTTAAAATCTGAGTTGCCTGTAAGATGGTTGTGGATTTTGGGAGGCTGAGGAGGAGGGCAGTGTCTAACCTGCCTTTTGTATGCCAGTATATAAAGGAATTAAAGGATCACATTTAAGCAGGAAACCATAGGGGGATGTGTAGCCTATCTATATCTAAATTATCTGGAATTTTGGGGCAGGGGTGGGGGTGCTGTGGTGGTATGTATCTATGTGAACCTTCCCAGTATTGCTATTTAAATCCAGATTGCAAAATGAGCTTTCTTGAGGTGTCAGGAAACTTTGTGTCTCTGTAGCAGAAACTGGTGGAGCTGAACCTTCCAGTCCCCTCTATTCACAAATCCAGGTAACTAAGCCTCGTTAGATTTCCAGATAAGTATCCTCTAAAATGGCCTCATGCAAGATATTGTGTTCATGCATGAGGCTTCATTGCAAGATATTAAGCTCAAAGATCTAGCACAGTCTCCTCTCCACCAATATATTGGCAATATATTGACATCACTAGGGGGATTTTGCTGGAGAACCATATCTGCCAAGAGAGCTTCAAGAAACAGAACAAAATTTTCCAAATATTGATTTAAATTAGGTAAAAGAATGAAAAAGTCCAAGAGTTTTGATTTTGATTTGTGATCTTTAATTTGATCCAAGAGGATTTAGAAGACTGAAAATAAAGAAATAGAGAGGTCTTAATCATTGTTTTATCCTTAACCCCTCTTTACCTGAGGTTTTGTCTGCAGTGTCTGAGCTCTTGCCATGGAGATCTGCTTGTAGATATTGGTACAAGACTACACAACATAACAAACAGAAATAAAAAAAGCAAGTATGAATGCTTGATGAAAAAATATACAATGTACTGGGGAAGGGAAAAATACGAAGCAGACCTTAAATATTCCCCCTCACAATCTCTCTTCCCTCCACTACTGGCAAAGGGTAAATCCACACGATAAATAAAACCTTCCAGGACTGGATTACTATAGAGGTGTTGAATGCAATGACAGACATGGTAGAAATACTTGTCAAAATTAGTAACAAGATTAAATTCTCAGTACTTCAAACAACACGCTGCTTTACAGCTTTCCTGTTATGAAAGACATCTTTGTTCACATATTGAGCCCTTCCAGAGCCTGAGAAACTCTGGGGAAAAAACACATCAGTGCTTCAGCTAGTGTTGAACTAAACCCAAGGAGTTATATTTTGTATAATACTGTTAGCTATGTTGTTACACCTTCAATCCTGCACTGCACGCCATTTGCAGGACTTACTGAAGTTACCTAATAGCTTTATTCATTTCTGTCTCATAATTGGGTGCTTTTATACTAAAATGTGAATAAATAAGCTATGTTTAGATGGATGAACAATTTTAACGTCTTCCAGCAACAGCTACCACTTCTATAAGGAAGAGCTTCCTGCTAGCATGTCTAACTGAGGCTTCTTCCAACTGATTTGCTCATCTCCTGCAGACAAACAAAAATGTTTCCACAGATGCCTTGGCACTTCTTCATTAAAAAAGTCACATTCACGCATTACACAAAGACATTACACAATCCTCCTCAAGTTAAATCTCTTATTATAGAGCTGGTGCCTATGTTAAAGCTGCAATACCAGTGACCTCTGTGGTGATTCACTCCCTAGGTGTAAATTCAGAGTAGTTCTGCTACAGCCTCCTACTTGAGCTGTTAATCCAGACATCAGCGTGGAGGACACAGATAGTTCTGCCAATGCCAGATTTTTTTGGAAAGTAACCCTCAGCAGAGGGCAAAGGCGTTCTTTCAGCAGATATTATTAGATGTGAATTTTTTCTTTAGGATAAAGAAAAATAAAATTAAATCTTTTCTTTAGCAGGTACCTGAAGATAGCCCACATTCAAAATCTGCAGGTTGATGTTTTTCCACCCCATGTGGTTTAAGTTATTTCATTCTAATTTTGAGCTGTTTGAACTAAAAAGTTGCTTAAATATTAAATTAAAGGAAACGGTTGTCAAAACTAGAGATGCCTCTTGCTAATG
Source organism: Cettia cetti (assembly GCA_013401135.1). NCBI lineage: Eukaryota > Metazoa > Chordata > Aves > Passeriformes > Sylviidae > Cettia > Cettia cetti. The sequence continues at coordinate 40,255 of VZUI01073933.1, forward strand.
GCCCATATCCACACTACCTTTACAAATCTCTGCCAGGCTGTCCTTTCACCTCTCCCCTAAAGATTTTAATTCAAAGGGAATTTGGCACTGGGCTTCCACAGAGGTAGCCACTATCTCTGGCATAGAAAGATTAAAAAGGAGCAAACCCTGAAACAATGTATAATCAGATGCTCTAGGACAGGTTCTGGTTTGATGCCTATTTCAGTACCTTGACCATTTATTATCATCAATCACATGGCTAAACAGTCACAGAAGTTACATAACTCCTGCACAGGAAGTCAAATTGACAACAATTATACAAATACAGAGCTATGGACACTCCCCTGTGTGGTACAGGCTAATTCTTTGCACACACACAATGTAATGAAACACTATTATTGCCACAAATTAATTTCACTTGGAAAAGATGCAGTATTTAAAAAATTCTATTAAAAAGGAGACTTGTTGCCCCAAGTTCCAGCTGCCAAGAGATCACAGACATGTGACTACACTATGAGTAAGTATGAGTTACACCATCCCTTTTACATCAAAAACTCATTATGATCTTGTCAAGTCCAAAAAATTAAATTGTATCAGTTTGGGTGGTTTTTTTCAGTTGAGCAGGTGGAGTTTAATAAACAGGTACTCAAGGCATGGTGCTCCTACACAATTACCTTGGAGTCTGTCTCCAAAGGCTGAAGGCATTAGCAGGCAACAGTGGAACATGTATAAAACCAGACCTGTACTTATAAATACAGGGAATTATTTATACTTTGGGCCTTATTTTCTCTAGAAATCAAGATGTGGAATTCACTCATACTTCACTCACACTACCTTTACAAAGCATGGGCTCCCAATCTAGGGAAAACATACCTCAGAGATCCTTGGCCTATCCTGTTCACATACAAGTGGCATATTTTCTTTTCTGATGCATGTTTACATTCAAATCTGCTGTATCTTTGACCACTTGATATGGAATCAATCGGCATTTTTACTAATAGAGAAAAAAATCTGAGCAATGATTAGAAGTTCATTCAAACTGAGGTTTCATATGCCATTATTCTTAAACTTCCTGCTAAGTTTTTGTTTAGTTACAGAGGGCATGAGCAAAGTACCTAACCACATGAAATTGAAGTGTTTGAAATGCAGCTGTCAGTTCTCAAAAGAACATTAATGACAGTAAAATAACAAATGTTCAAGCAGGAATAAGACACTGGCTTGGGTCCTTAAACACAGCAGGATGCTAAAGCTGGTCCAGCAAGGGGATCCCTGGCTTTGGAGCAACAGCCATCTGCAGACTTGGGCTGAACGCTGAAGAAAATGAAGGTATTTTAGATGCCATCACATTCCCTGTGAAGTTTGAACAGCTTCCTACCCACTGCCAGTTTTCCACTCCTTGTTTCACATGTTCACCTCCCTCCATGAACAGAACCCAGGACAAGGTGCTCAGTCAGGCCTTTTGCACAGCACATCTTTCATGCTTGTGCTTTCTACTTATTTACAGGGACAAGTTCAAGTTCAAATGCATCTAATTTCTGTGTTGAAACATGATGTTGCATTCTCAGACTGGTTTTGGAAATAGTCTCGCCAATATAATTTCTGACTCAAATCTTAAAACAGGTTTTGTTCCCTACTCCACTGTGATAGAGGCAGTACCACAGTCTTGTCTCAGGATCTGCTTTGTTACAGTTGGTATTTCTGGAGAAAACGAAAGAAAGAAACCCCACCAAAACCCACAAACAAATAGAACCTGTCATTCTAAAATCTCTGTACTACTATTGCTTATGTTTGTGTGTAACAATGCAGGAAAGAAAGGGGAGTCTTTCAGTAAATTTTGCTTTGGGGCTTTTAAAAGTGGAACAAACAGCTTTCTTTTTATAATTCCACTCCATTCAGTTATCTTTTAAACTGGGCTGTATTAAATTAGGATTTTTTATAAATCACTCTGCAATGCACATACTATCATGCACCCATATTAGTCTCCACTCATCAGGATGGCAAGTTTCAGGTGTTTTGTTACTTGAAGTCAGAAGCAGTTTCACCAAAGCTGTGTTTATATAACATCTCCTGCCATCCTAATTAAGCTCAGCTTGCAAATCAGTACAATTTGGCCTGTACCATTTTCAGTACTAAACAACTTTGACATCAGCAGAGCATGAAGATGTCCACACTGCAGCTCGAATATCCAGCTAAACAACGCAAGGGTTTAGCTTTCTTTTTATCCAGCTCTAACAAGCTTGAGGTCTCCGTTCCCTGGACTCAGCAATGTTACACTGGGATTTCTCCAGATAAAGGAAGCCCTTCCTTTTTGATGTTGCCAAGAACTATCACTATCCCTTGATGTGCTGAGGTACACAGAGGATGCAAAGAACTTACGGTTGGTTTTTACTCAGCACTGCCCACATGCTGTTGGTACAAGAAGGAAGTTATCCTCAGTTTCTGAGAAATCCTCTTCCTCTTCCAAGAGCACAGTCCATACATTGGCACTCAAGACAGATACTTAAAACACCCTGAGAAGGAACAGCCTCTTTGCAGTCCTTTGAAGAGCTGGTCCACATCTATGAGATGTGCACAGCTGGTTTTCTTAGTGGGGCAAAAGGAGGATTTAGAAAGGGTGGGCCCAGAAGTGGATCCCCACTGTAGTGAGTCACTTCTTTTGCACATCCTTCACAAGCACAGGGATACAAGAAGGCAACTATCATCTGTCAAAGACTGCAGCTGCTAAGCTTTATGAAAACTTAGTTAATATGTGGTCTAGATGAGAAAAGGGTCAGGAGAAGAAAGAACTTTGCTTCCTGCAGCCAACAAAGCTCTTTCATTGGCATAAAGTAGAAGCACTCCCTTACGTAGCATAAACTTTGTTTAGGGAGTTTTGAGCAACTGCTGTGTAAGTTCCTGCCAATAAGGAATTGTCCTTATGACAGTCTTTCTTCCGCCGGTTTTCAACAAATGAATTCTTTCAGAAGAAAGGACAAAAAACCTTCTGCACACTGAAAAGTCACAAGAACCCTCATGCAAGGCTTGAAGTTACCAGAGATTCCGGATGGAGAAGGGTGGCATGCAGGAATGGAGCTGCAGAGAGACAAGGATGTACTGCCCACACAGCCATATTCATCCTTAAAAGCTGGTACTTTCACTTAAGAGCTACCTGGAAACCATTTCAATTTTCAGATTGCTCTCAGCTGCTTCAACCCAGATGTACCACAGAAACTGGAGATCAGCATATTGCTGCAAATGCTTTGAAAGTGGGCAAAGCTGTCACCAAAGGAGCAAGGCATTTATACACCATGCTGCATGATGCAGTTATTGTTAGCTTTGAGGAAGAAAAAAAAAGAAAAAAAATGTCAACTAGATGTGTTAGAACATTGTTAAAAGGAAAAAAATATCATCTTGAAAGAAAGATCAGTTTAACTACTCCACGAACATCTCTACAGATGCCAAACAACACCAGCCTCATTTACAATCTGAAGAATGCCAGTGAGTTTACCGAAGGGATTATTAAGTGCATCAGTGCACAGTAATTGTGCATGTAAGCCACATGAAGAATATTCTTTATGCTTGTGTAAAACTTAAGTAAATCTTTACCAGTTAGATTAGTTAGATACAGCTTTAGGTTTTATTCATTGCAGCAGAGCTCTATTTCAGACAAAGCATAAACCCCCAGATTTATGCTTTATCACTCCTGCCAATTTGGTGGCCAGTTTCCAAGTTTACTGAAAATACAGAAAGCTGACACCAGGACCCAACCACTAGGTCACCGTAAAGTTTCAGGATTCAAGTGCAAAGGCTTGGACAAACATTAATTTCCAGATCCAAATTAGATTCCAAGTGGAAAACTCAAAGCACAGCATCATTTCTACCATGCCTCTAGATTTCGTTCAGATCCCTAGAAAGACTGCCAGAAACAAAATCCTTTGCCTTCCCTTAATGCCTTGGGGAGTATTAGGTGGCAAAGCACCTGTGGAAAGAAGGATTTCACTTTAAAAGACCATAAAAGTAATTGTCTCTGAGTACAGTTCACAAATGCCCCTGAGATCCTTTCTTCCCTTGTCCCACTGGCCCCCACAGACATCTGGAAATGAAGGCCATTCTGCAAGTGCAGTCCTGACCCTTGTGCCTCAAAAACACTGCTTCGAGGCTTCTACCAGATTTTCTCTCAGGTTTGTTTTGGGGTTGCTTGCTCTCCTAACAACCCAACTTTAAACCCCAGGATACACCTTCCACTGCCACCAACAAGATCTCTTAAAGAACACAGCAAAGTGCAAAAGGCTCTGTATCTTACAAGTCTGCCCTTTGCCAAAGCCCAGCAATGAAAACCAGAGTCTCATCCTTTGTCCCCTCACATTTCTACAGCCACTCCAGTGAAAATCCTCTATCAGTAGATATCCATGTAAGAATGGCATATGTTTCAGGAATGTTTTTAGACCCTAAAAGTAAAAAGCCTCAAGAGAGCCACAAAAGGGAACAGGGAGCAATTGGGAGCAATTCCTGACCTGAAACCAAGCTGAAGAGAGCCAGTAAGACTCTGAAAGAGGAGAGATGCATGGAAAGGAGAGTAAGAAATTGAAGTCCACTTTCAACCAAAGTACATGTCCTACCTATTATTCAGTGCCCTGTCAGTAGAGATGAAAGCAGCAGAGAACAAAGATCTAAATAAACCTAAAATTACCTGGCATTTAAGCAAATGTTACCTCTTCACCACTAATCCACTAATCTTTGGATGCCTGGATCCCAGGTTGATTGGCATGCTAAAAATACATAAGTAGAAAGCATGAAATTGCTGCTCTAATTTTTATATAAGCACGAGCTGTCACCAGCTACAGATCTACTTGAAAACCAAGGCTCTTAGAGCCACCTCAAACAGACACCAGAACCCTCCTAGCCACTGCACACAACTCCTGTTATTTCTACATGACACATGTTACAGTATTTTACACCTTCCTTTGGCATAAAGTGGAATTTTATGGAGTTAAATAAAATGCTTCACCTAATGAGGCAAACCATACCATGCTGTTTTGGAGTCTCGGTAGCTGTTACAACATTACACATTAGAAACGGAGCATTTCACACTGAACAGATCAAGGCTGGATTAGGCACGGACCATAGCTGAACACACTTTAGTACCTATGGTTTCTGTGAGTGTACAAAGGTCTGGAAGGTCTAATAAATGCAAGGAAGCATATGCAAAAAAAGAGAATTAAAAAAATGTATGGGTGCAGCAACACAACTGAAAATAGTGGTGTCTTGGTGTGACCATCCTGTTGCAAAAAAACAAGAGCGTTGTAATTTTGTTTTGAAAAAGTTGTTATTCCTTCAAATCAAGGCAGAAGAGGGTAATTTTGGGTGCTTAAGGATGGGTTTCAATAGTCCCCGCTCAACATTCCCTATAAAACATAAGTCCACCAAGTCAGGATCATCATTCTGTGTAAGAAAGAGCACATGTGCAGTGTATTCACAACCACATACATGTGCACGCTCCCTCTCCCCCAAAGGAGGGACTCCAAAGAGAAGGGACTGGCAGGAACATTTTGCTCCAGGATAAAAGCTGCCCCCTGCACCTGGGGCTCTTCCACAAAATGGTCTGAGCAACAACAGAGACAGTCCTCAAACCTGGACACCAGTTGGCTCCTAATTCTGCACAGTGATGCAGTAGCATCAGGAGGTCCTGCATTGCTCCTGTGGGATTAAAATTTCCATCTCCAATCAGGCAGGATACACACATGTCAGATTAAAGAGACGCAGGCATTTGCATACCTCTTCAGGGTTTGACAGCTTTGCTGTGATTTATTCTGCACCCTGCAGAATACACCAGGAGCATCCCTGATGGATGCCTCCTCAATGCAAAGGTTAACAGGTCGGTGTGCATCGCATTAAATATTTACATTAAGGAAGCAATTTTTTTTTTTAATATTTAAATGGGAAGCACACACAAGAAGAAAGAACCAAACTAAAAAAATATTTGTGACAACGCATGATACAGATCTCAGCAGTTACACAGATGTTAGCAACAAGATAAGCAGGGATACCTGAATGCAAGTATTACTGGATATTTGCTAAAATAAACTCTGCAGTTTTACTATCAGGATGAAAAAATACTTTCTTGTTAAGAACTGTAAGATGACTCACTAATATTAGATTAGCACAGACTACAATGAATATTTCAAGGGCTTCACATGTACACAGGCAATCACTCCAATGGGGCTGGTCTCCAAGTTGTCACAAGAACAGGAGGGGCATGTAGGGAACAGAATTCCCTTTTGAAATCAAAACCACTATGTACATATGAGGTGAAAGGAATCTGAGCACTCACATACATCCTACAGCTGCAAATTCAAGGGTCATGAAAGAATTTCAAAACATTTAAACTTCTAGCTAAATTTATTTATGAGCCAAAACAACAAAGCTTCCAAAACATGCTTCTTTTGCCTCTGAAAAAGGCTGCTTGCTAAAGTAGGACTTCACCCCAGGCTTTGAATTCAGCAAGGTTTATTCTCTGTTTATACTGATATGACAGTCTGAATGTGACTTATTTTAATGCAGAAATATCAAACCTCAACCTGAATCTGTATTTTGTAGCATCAGAGTATCCATTTATAAACAGCCTGAGGAACTGTGTGTTCTGGTGGTGCAACTGGTTAACCCCTTCCCAAATTATTGCCTCCATAAAGAAACATCCTTCTGCCACCCATCCCAGAGATCTAAACTATTCTCTGTGTTTATCCATAGACCTTCCTCACCTTTCCTGCTTCCTTTTTTACACTGGTGCTTCCCAACAAAGCTGCTTTGGGCTGCAGGTTAAGCAGTGAGCCCTGTTTCGTTCAGGTCAGGAACACTCTGATTTACAATGGAGGGGGAAGATGTAACAATCCTGCACTAAAGGCATTAATCCATATCACCTTCCCACCTCGCCACTGCTTTCTCCCTGCCTAAAGAGTTGATGGACTTTGATGCAGGCCACAGGAGGAGATCTTGAGCAGGTGAGCTAATGGCAGCAAAACCTGAGCCTCACACAGGTACAGCTCCCCTTCCAGGTTAGATCAAAGTGCAATTGCCTTACCCAAATGAGAACACACAGACTCACATGACCCCACAACAGTCATGCAGGTGGACTCTCTGACAGAGGTTTGCACTTTCTTAGACAAACAACAACATCCCTGCATCTCCCTAAACTGCTAGGGCATGTCTAAGAAGCCATGAAATCAATATTGTCTAAAATAACTGATGTTTCCTACATCTTTATTTTCTGCTTTGAAAAGGCATTTAATTGCAACCTTGTGTTAACCTGTAGAAGCAAAATCATTGACTTCTATTCTGACCCAAAGTCAGTTTCTCCCTTTCCATAACCTTTCTTTTACTTAATATTGTGGAAATTGTGCTCTTTTAAGAAAGATTGTAGTTCAGTATGGAAACTACAGTACTGTGTATTCCAAACAAAAAGTAACACAAAGCTTTGCAAAGATCCTCAACAGAAAACAGAACTCCAAAGTTAGATCACAAACTTGGAAATTGCTGCACCTCCAGACATTTCAAGTTCAAGCTGCCCCTTTCTTCAAATCCCTGGGCTATGCAAACTGGGCACATACAAAACTTGAAACCACATGTGGTCTTTAAGAGGAGCAAGGAGATGCACCAGCTCAAACTTCCTGTGAGGGTGGTGAGACACTAGAATAGGTTGAGAAGTTGCAACCAGAGAAGTTGCAGATGCCGTATTACTGGTAGTGTTCAAGGCCAGGTTGCTCTGAGCAACCTGATCTAGTGAAAGGTGCCCCTGCCCATGGCAGGGGAGTTGGAATTAGATGATCTTTAAGGTTCCTTCCAAACAATTTATCATTCTATGAGTTTTCCTGAAGGGCCCTTCTACTTGAAGATGAAGAATTAATTCCCTGACAAGAAGAACAGCTCTGCACTTCTCACATGATGCCCTGAGGCAGAAAGCAGAACACTGAAATCTGGACAGGAGGAAAGCCCTGGACACAATGATCCATCAGGAGAGTGTAGGTAAGTAAGCAGGACCTCTGACCTCAGCACTGACCATCATAAGGAGCATCAAATCCCTTCCACATTTTCCAGAGACACAGGTTAAGTTCAAACAGGTTTGCAGAGTCTTGCCAGTCTCTCCTGAAACCCAGTTTGCCATCACCAAGGTAGGAGTGAAATCGTTCCAGCATCCCTTTAGCTGCCATCTGTGCTCCCACAGGGAGGGGCCCAAACTTGTCAAATGCCCTGAATTAATAAAAAACCCTATCTCTTGCATTAGAAATGGCAAGAAATGGCAATTTCAGGATAACAGCCTGCAGCCACTGGCCATCAGCAGAGCACACTGCCTATAATTAGGCATGAAAAATAGGTCCCTGCAGAATCCAAGCACAACAACTGTATTGGGGAAAGCAATTTTTGAATATCCACAGACTAACAGAGAGACTCTGAAACTCAAAGTGGTTAAGTTGTTTAGGAAAGAAATACCAGTCTTGAAGGACAGAAGATAAAAGGGGCATTGGGTTACAGCAAGTCTAGTTTCTGTTACTGGCCCTATCTCACTTAAACAGGCCAGTCATCATGCAAGTCAGGATTTTCTCAGCCAGGACTAACACAAAACAAACAAAATCTCCATCAAAACAACAGCAGAAACAAACAAACAAACAAAAACCAACCAAAAAAACCGAAAAAAACCCCTGTCAACCAAACACTACCAGAATTTTCCATCCATTTCAGTGACTGTTTGAGGATGTGCATTGGAGGCTGTTTTCAAAGTCCATCCAGTTCTGTTAGTAGCCAGCTGGATGGCAGGTTTTCAGAAAATTGATGGTCTTTTTATTTAGCTGGGTTGTTTTGTTTTTTTTTACTTCAGCTTAAGAGTATGCCCCAAACCATTTCACCTTCCTCTAGGAAAACAGTGTTCCAGAAACTACTGCTAGTAGCAAATACTCTTCTGCCTAATGAATAATCTCACACCCACTAAATGTTCCAGGCCAGCAGACACTGCCAAGGGAGACTATATCATATATCAGTAAGCACAAAGCAAGGCTGGGCCTTTGATTCCTTTTTCTTCACTGAGACCTGAAGGAGTCTTTTCTGTGATGAAAGCATTCAGAAGCTGCTCTGTTCCTGTGTCTCAGCTGACTCATCTCAGACAGGTTTGCTGCTAAAGACTTTTCCCTAGGAAGGAGGATTTCTTATGTTGTATAGCTTATAATTAATTGGGGCACCCCAGACCAGAAGGTCTGCTTGCTCCTCCTAAATGAGCTTCCGAAACAACAAAAACACGCTTAGCATGTGGCAGGGATGTGGTTCAAAAGTTCACTTGGGCTTAGCTTTCAACAAGAAAACAGTTTTGACATGTAAATTTAGGCAGACTCATTTTAGCAGAGGTTTAGGAGGCCTGGAAGGCATTCAGAGCATAGCTGTGCCTGCTGTGGATAATACACGAGCCCATTTCATGTTGTTCCCAAGGAAGTCTCATAGCTGCAGTCAGAGATGGGATGACTAATGCTGAGCACATACAGAGAGTCACAGAGGAAGCTGAAGAATCATCCAAGCTATGTACCTGTAAAAGCAGGGGGGATCAGGACTGAGTATATTAGAAAAACCAGATCAGAAGGGACCTCTGGAGGTTATCTGGTCCATGCCCCTCTTTAAAGCAGGGCTGACTTCAAAGCCAAATCATGGTGCTCAGGAGCAAGACAAAAAAATTTTGAGATTAAAAACTGCAAGGACAATTCAATAGCTGTAAGGAGGGGAGAGCAAAGTAAGACATCAATATTTCAGCATCTTTGGAGCAAACAGTGTAAGGCAGGTTCTCTGACTTAATGCTTGCACTGCAAACCAGGAGGCACTTGTGAACCTGCAAGGTAAATGCCAAGCAGGAAAACAGAGTCTGTGAGGCACCTGAGCTATGAATCAGCCCTTGCCAAGCCTCTGGTCTTCTCTTCAAAGTATTTCTAGCTCCTAGACTTTATGTTGTTTAGTACTAACGCATCTATTATGGTATAACGCAACAATAGCAGCAGCATCACTAACATCAGCCCTTGGCTGGAGACCACACACTGAACTCATCTCATTGTCTGCTGCCTTACCTCTCCAGGAGAGGAAAGTCCAGCATGCTCAAATGCATCATTTGTATCTCCTGGATACTACAGCTCCGTGGACACTGCACCTTCTCCTGCCTTTTTTGTCTATGGTCACATACAGTAAATCATGCTGATTTCTCACCCTGAAGCCACTTTTTTTGGCAGTTCGCTGCTTGATGTGAAAGCCCAAGAAAAATACTCTGCACAGTTTCAGTGTGTTTCCTAGCACAGCTGCATCCCAAGCAGGACTTAGGATAATCCCTCCCAAACAGTTCTGTTGCTCTTGCCTTGCCACAGAGCAGCCTGCTGCAGCCCCTCTGACATTGGTTTAATGCTGATTAGTCCCGACAAAATTCTGGTTCAGGCTTCCTGCCAGGCAAGGGAATGAACAAAATTGGTTTCTGCACAGACCAGACGACAGCTGCAGTCACTCCAGCTCAAATCTGTTGAATAAGGACCCTTTTCTTGTTTACCAAGACGAGGCTAAATTAGCCCAGCATGAGACAGAAGGACAGAGCAAATCCTAAAAGCCAGCGATGCCAACCTGGCTCTGAAGGTGTGAGGTGAAACTTGGTCAGGCCCCATCACCTGGGCTCAAGGAAGCCACAGGGGAAGTGCACGCTTTGTGTTAAGCAAACCCCCAACCCAGGGCAGAGATGGAGTTTTAAAATGAAAGTATTTTGTGGGGAAGATTATGAGCAGAATGCCCCCAGATTTTGTTCAGAGCCAGAGAGACAGTCTGTGTACGCTCTCTTGGAGCGTATTTTTCCCCTTCTCTTTTTTCTCCAGCCCTAAGAGAACAGCCTCCAGCCCTCATTGACCCCACTATCCTCATACTGCCCTTGTTTCTGAAATGCAGAGGAGTATCCTGCTCAGGAGTGATCTATTGATTTGATTTGGGGTATCACCCAGAACTACACACAGGTCTCTTGACATGAATTACAGAATCCAGCATCATCCAGCTCATGCATGGAGGCAAAAGCTGCATGTGAACTGCTTGCACAAACTTACTGTCAGCAAGGCTGGTATTACTCAGGCTTTCACAAAATTGATTAAATGGAAAAGTAACACTGCTGAGCTTTCTGGTCTTTGAAAAGTCTTTAAACTCATATCCAAAACTGGATACAGCACCATAGGATTTTCCTTCTATATTTAAGAAAAGCCAGGCTTTTGGCACTTGCAGGGTTGATTGCTCACTTATTGAGGGTTTATGGATTTGTTAAATAACTGCTCCTTTGGCCTGGGCACCTCAACTCTGCAGGATGCTGCTTCCCATCACATTTCCTCCCTCAGTCACCAGAAACAAGGCTCCTGCCCATATCAGCTACAGCTGAGGCAACACTTTCCCTGGTTTCCAGCCCCTGCATAGCCTGATTCAGCAAGCAAAAAAGCTTCAAGTGTTTTACAAGCATCCTCACAAAATGCAGCTACAGCTTTGTGATGGTTTTGGCTGGGGTAGAGTTAATTTTCCTCACAGCAGTGAGCTATGAGGCTAGGATTTGTCTTCCCAAGTCACCATTATGCATGCTGGAGCCCTGCTGTCCTGGGGAAGGCTGAACACCTGCCTGCCCATGGGAAGCAGTGAATGAATTCCCTTTTTTTTTGGCTTTGCTTGCACAGGCTGTTTTTAGTTTACCCATTAAACTGTCTTTCTCAAACCTCGTTTTCTCATTTCTACTCTTCCAATTTTCTCCCCCATCCCATCAGGGGGAAGCAAGCGAGCAGCTGCGTGGGGCTGAGGTGCTGGCTGGGGCTAAACCATGACAAACTTCTTTCTAAGGGGCTGCTCTAACACCTCTAATAAGAGGTAGAACACATGCCTTCAGGCATGAAAAATGTGTTCAATTTTGTGCTTGCTGGAGTGAGGAGAGACTGCACCTAAATTTCCCTCTCCCGCTTCCCAAAAGAGGTGATATCAACAAAAAATGGCTTGCTGTACAACAGAAGAAATGCACCATTAGTACACTGAAAGCAGACATGCATGAAGAATCCCAGCCATTACCCAGCTATATTTTCAGTCAGTCTGTGAATACATTTGGGTTCTGCTCCCAGCCCAGCTTCATATGCACTGGGATCCTCCTAACCAGCCCTCATTTAACAGAAGGCCCTGTGTGGTATCTCTCAGGTGATGTGTCTAGCCATCAGAGGAGATCCCAGCAACTAAAAGCATCTAAAGAAAGATATTCCTCATTTTAGGTTTACTTCATATGTCACCTACAACACTTCAAAAAGCAATGTGCCATCTTTTGTTAAAAAAAAAAAAAAAAAACCCAATACAAAATAACAAAAAAAGTGCTGGAGACCAAAGGAACTTTGCATTTAAAGTCATTTGGGGAACTGTGCAGAAGGACCTGGCCATGCAGGAAGCAGCCTCAGGTCACAATCTAAACACCTTTCTTTCCTCATCAGTTAATCAACAGCTTTTACACAGAGGGAAAAGCAAAAGCCAGTCCTACTGAAAACGTTGAAAAGAGAGAGGAAAAAAAGGAAATTTTCTTAAAAGACAAAAATGGACACACAGAAGGGGAGGGGAGGTACAAAGCGAACTTTTATATATCTATATATTGACAAGACAGAAGTGCTACTAATTTTAAATTCAGAATTTATTCATGCAGTTAACAGTCTTTCTGAAGTTCCTCATTTTACCTCCAAGACTTGCTGTGTCTGCACAAATATAACTGTATCAAAGACTGAAGAAGATTTTAATCATCTGAAGATGAGCACCAATAAACCAGCAGTTTCTGGAACAGTAGTTTCACTTCCCTGAAAGTAGCAGACAGGGCAGAAAGGTCTCTTAGCAGTCAGCAACCGTCAATAAACAGTTCAGTAAATTGACCATGGCAGAGTTATTTACTGCACTGGTGCTGGGAAGTAATTTCTGCTAAAACATAGTTACAGAAGAAGCTTAGCAGAAGTCTCAGATCCAGCAGAGGACAAGCAGTGCATCCATCGACCCACCACCCCCCAGACAACAGGCACTCGAGTGAGTTTGTGGTAATCCCTTTGCTACATTATTCCCTGTGACCACATTGCACAAGTTACCTTTAAATGGACCATCACCTCCAGTGACTGATTAGAGCCTTTGCTGGTCTTGAGTGAAGCCTGCAATGTGTATTGATCACTGTTACACCTCATATAGGTTTAGAAGATTTGATATGGAAAGCTCTAGTGGTTTGCCAACAGCCCTTTTGGACATAAGGCTTAGCCAGGTACCAGAGCAGCACACAGCTGGCTGGTTCTTGGGGAGAAGGGTTAAAGAGATACAAGGATCTCCAAAATAGGGAGATATAGTCAGCTGTTTGGCTAAGCAGAAGGTGTCCAACAGAGCTCAGCTCTGGTTTTCCTTTCACCCCTGTTCACCTGTTTTTCTCAACTTTGCAACTGTATTGTCTGCATTTCAACCTTGTGATTAATAAAATAAATTTAAAACAAAATATCTTCAATGTTGACCTCAAGCTGCTTCCCATTAGAAAAGCTTTCAGGTCAAGCACTGGACATAAAGATAATGTCTTTCTTTGGGGTGGCTATCCCAGAAATGACAGCACCAGAGCATCATCACGAAATGAAACTCTCCATCCTCTGGATATTATGGAGAAACCAGCACAGCCCTGAGGTGGCTGTCCCCAGGCTGTGCGAGGCAGGACACAGCCAGGCTGGCTCCCTGGCAGCCACAGGGCAGGAGCTGAGAGAACCCCAACCCTGGTGCCAGGTAACAGAGCCAAGGCTGACTCAGAGAGCAGAGTCCACAAGCAAAAGCAGCCAACGCATCACAAAGACTGATTGCCAGATAGGTGGATACTGCTACAGTCTGTTGTTCTGCTGCACTCCCTCCCAATACCCTAACAACTTGTTGCTGCTCCTGCTCCCATGGCCCCAGGTGCTCCTGACACATTACCATTGATACAAAAGCATTGATTACCCCAGTAGGCACCATAGGATGTGATACAGTTCGAAATTATTCAGAGCAGGAAGCAGAGCCCAATTCCCAATTTGTAGTCCTGCTGCTTTCCCTTCAGTCCCTCCTAAAAAATCTCCATATTTCTTTACTCACACATGACCTGAGTCACAAACAGCACTAAAGAGAGCAGAAAAGCTGGTATTATGTGATTATAATAAGATTTTTTTGCTCCTCGTTTGCAATGATCTTCTATCTACCCTTTGCAATAATGTAAAAAGCAAGGCAAACTCAGGCATCTAGAGGGAAACTGGAATAAACATTGTTCTGTTTTAATGTGTCCTCAACTGCTTATATGCTTATATGCATGTCTAATTACCCTGGGTTTTTTGCAATACAAAAGGTGACTTGGCCTGTGCTCATGCCACAGGCTTGGGGATGCTTTCACAAGGGCAAAGCTTTTGAACAGAAAGTGAAACTGGGGCGACCACTCTGCTGTAGCCCCAAGGCAGGTGTAGGGTGGGAATGAGAGAGGGAGGAGGATACCAGAGCTCCCACCAGCAGAACCGTGTGCGCTTTCCCCCAGGAGATGCCACACAAGGGAAACCCCACAAAATGCCCCAGCTGCGAGAAAATGCTTGTGCTCATTCTCAGATGGCAAAAATCAATCATGCACAAGGCGTATCCCCAGGAGACCTGGGCTCCATTTGTTCCAGCACTCAAGGAACTGATGGTCGTTTGCTTTAAATATGTATTATTTACACACAATAGGAGTTAACATACCACTTATTACTCCCAGCTTCTGATAGGAAGGTGTACACTGATGCTGGTTCACAGTTCCCATGCAAATCACCTACTAATAACACAGGATACAGGATCTGTCTCTTAGAACTGCACACAAAGAGTGCTTTGCAATTTAAGCTAACTGGTAAAGGGGGAAAATATAAACCCTCTTGCAAGCAGAACAAAAACCTGTTTCCAGGGGTGTGTCTCCATCATCTTCTAGCTACTGTTTTCCAACACTACCAGTCACTAACCCCACAAAGATACACCTCCACTTAAAAAGAAAATACTGCACAGAAAATGAAATAAGTTGGAAATTACAAACTTGCAATAATGACAGCAACTGCTACTAGATTTTGTCTGCCCTTCTGGCTCCTATTTAGCAGGTTTCTGTTCCAGTGTAACCATAGGAACAGCAGTGAAGAGTCTCATTTGAAAGCCTTCACTTCAGCTGGTAGGTTAAGTTATGAGACTGCAGTGGGCTTGAATATTAAAAACATTCAAATGGCTCCAAAAAAGCTCAATTTCTATTGCAGCAGACATCTGTGTTGTAAACAGACGCAGTTACCCCACCAATAAATAGAACAAACAAACCCTACTGATGGAGGTTACTAAAAATCAGGCTCAATAAACAGGTTAAGAATACAAATAATGAATTAACACACTAAAACTGACACCATATGTTTCCTGTAGCTGTTTTTTGTGTAACAGACCACAGCAAGACAACTGGATGAACAATGACAGTCCTCAGTAACACAACAACTTCACTGCAACATTCACCCAGACATGCGAATTTAATATTCTAAATTTTACTCAATCTTTCAAAGTAAAAAATTTCACAGTTCTGGCACATCATCTTTCCTTTGGGAAATATGAAAAAACAGAAGTCAGCTATCTTAAAAGAAAGCCACAGGAACCAAGCCAACCAAAGGCACAGCCCAAGGACATGGGGATGTTAAATGGTACACAAATAAGGGAACATAGGCAAAATAAATAAATTATGAACCAAAAAGGTCTATCTTGGTGCCTGGTATCTATGTACTTTTTCCTAAAGAACTTTAGATAGCCACTATCTTGAAACATCTGTTACTTTTCACACATTAGCAGTAAGATTCATTTGAAAACAGAGTTGGAGACACATTCAATTATTCAGCAACAGCTGTTTAAAACACTGTATCACAATAAACAACTGAACAAAAAACCAGATGGGAACATGTTCATGTTGTATTCATTACATGGGACAGGCCTTTACGTTCTGGGAAAGCATAATGTCCATTTTTCATAGATTAGCGAATACAGTAACATTTAAATTATTATTATTATATTCAGAATCTGAAGAAAAAGTAACTAATCTTTTGGTACTTATCTCTTTAATTGCTGCCACAATTCAGAAAGAGTATAGACATTTTTAAAGCAGTTACAAAAATTACAGGATCTCTGTGAGACCACATGAGAGATGAAGCAGAATATAAAACGTATGTAGATGGTTACTGAAACTTCCTTTGAGGCAACAGGATTTGCTGTCCTTAAAGTCTGCTTAATTTCTTATCCCTGCTCCTGCTCCACAGGCTCTGGCTGGGAAAGAGGCAGGAAGAAATTAATATTCTGTTCTCAGGGCTGTCTTAGCATCTCTTGTCAAGTATCAGACACATCCAGATACTTTTTCTTATACTCATTACCATTTCACTGGTTTATTTACGATTTTCTATCTATTGCTGCTGCTCAAACACATTCTTCAGTCTGCCTTGCACACATCCACTTTTAGCTAACAGTGAGAGTTTGTTCCCACAGGCCACTCTCTGCTTTGCCTGTAGGAATCAAATTTTCAGGAGTGTTTGGAATCCCATGGATCCCTGCAAAAGTACAGCTGATGTGGGAAACAATGTGGAAAACTTCCAGTATTTTTATATTCTCTCATATAATACTGGCCACCTCTAATCAGAACTTCACAACTATGATTTTCGTAGCATTAGAGAAACATAGGCTTGTATCACTGGGAGCTCTTCACATGTAACCCAGAACCAGCAGCCTTTACTGGCTGGACTGTTGTCAGAAGACTACGGGTATTCTATCTAGAAGATTTGTACTGGCTATTAATAGGAACAGGCACCACAAGCTGGGCTTACAGTTCATTTTGGCTTTATTTTAAGAGAGAAATCCAAGTTTTCTATTTCAACTTTGTCCTTACTCTAAACACCTGTAAAGCTGAGTGAATTCACTTCTTTACAAGTGCCACAAAAAGATCTCTGACATCCCTATTCTAGGTTTTCACTTAATGGGTTTTTTTAAATTAACAAGTCTCATTGCAAAGCCCTGTCCCTGCTATGTTTACAGGTGGTAAATTATACTATGTTCAGATCCACAGATAAAATTTTCATGTTAAACATCTGCACATTAATTATGATATAAAAATCTCCACAAGCTCCACTGCGTTCTGTGGGAGGCTGTGATGCCTCGGAGGTGTTTTCAGCCTCTTCTAAACGAAGTGTTAAAAAGACACCTGGAGGATGGGGAGGATATGAAGAAAAGAAAGCAGGCAACATCAGCTTTAAACAGTTCAGGGAAACTTCTGGTTTTGCAGTCAAAAAGGTTTTAAATTTTTCAAGCATGGAAATTTATTTAACGGAAAAAGGATTTCAATGAGCACTAGTTCAAAAAATGGAAACAAAAGACAGACATGCTCTCTAGAACTTGAGGTCCCAAACTTGCAAAAGAAAACTGCTAGGACACAGAAAAAAGCAAGGTAAGAAGGAAAAGCGAAAACCAACCTGAAATGTGCAATGATGAAAAACAGTTCTGAAAAAAGGTTCCTGTAGCTTACCAAAAGCTGACTTACGAAGGAGAAATTGTGGCGCTTTCCAAAAGTGTAGCCAGCAACTCCCTCTTAGGAGGGTGCTGTTCATTTCTCCCCTCCCTCCCACTCTCCCATACACTGCAGGGCTGTGCAGTCATATGCTGTTGTTGGACATAATTGCTTTTATAGTTTATACTAAGGCAACTTCTATGGTGAGAGTAATCTGCACCTGAAGAGCCTGAGGCTCTTCACTGCTTTAGAAGAGCCATCCCTGTGACAAGCTAGGGATATTTTCTTGTTTTCTAAAAAAATATATTCATTATTGAACAATTGCTGCAACCGAGAACATAAGGCCCTCTTGGAGATGTATAAACAGTGCTTGAGTTCTCCATATGGGTCATCACCCACCTGAAAACGGGGTGCTCCAAAGCATTGCCAAGACAATCACTACTCACAGTCCCTCATTAAGGATTAAAGAGTGCTTCAAACGATGCCATGCCTTTGACAACACTTCAGTAAATGAAAAACTACATGCTTGGCTAAGCCAGAAAGCTTGCAAAATGGCCAGGGACAAGAGCTGTAAGGTGACTGTACCTCCACAGTTACCTGGTGACACCAGTCATGTCACTGGGATGAGCTCAGCATTGTCAGGTGAAATACCTGGCCCAGTCCTCAGCAGGAAAAAACACGGGGACAAATCCTGAGAGTGCAGACAGGGATTTCAATCTCACATTGGACCTGGAACTGCATTACAGAATTAAGGTTCCTCTCAAGCTCTACAGCTTTCCTTAGGTCACATAGATTTATGAACCCCATTAAGAAGGTGATGAACAATTGTGTTTTACTTCCTGGGGGCAAGCTTTTTTCTAGGTATGAACCTAGTGAATTAAATCCATGCACGCACGTTGCTGTAACTGGCACTGCTGATGTCACACTTTACTTTCTGATGCTTTCTCCCTACTGTTCTGAAGAGAAAGGGCAGGGAAAATCCTGTTCACATGTATATTTCAGGATGATCCTTGCCTGCTTGAACTCACACACTGAGACATCAAGTTCTAACATTTTAATGTGGTGGCTCAGCTGTGTTTGTTGTAATTAAAGTTTAACAAGTTTTTAAAGCAAGATTTTAAGTTCTACATTAATATTTCACAACATGCTGCATTACCTTGTGCCAAGCCCTACCAAATACTTTATACAACCTGCAAAAGCCTTTTATTCAGACAGGTACTGCAGTTCTCCAAGACACATCAAAGCAGTGACCTGTCCTTCCCTAGGAGAACGAACTCGTTCACACAGCCCCTTAGAGCCACTACTGGCCTTTCATTACAAGGACAAACCTTTTGGTTGTAAACTGAAGCCTTGGAAAACAAACTACAGGATGACATTGAAAAGATATATCAACTTACATTTTACATTGTAAGGATATTAAATCTTCTAATCAGTGATGACTGGGCCAGGAGCTGCTACTCAGAAATCATACACAGCACCCAGACCCAGCCACGCCATGTGCTCACACAGCTTCCAAAGAGATCTCCCACCCACCTTTTCTTCCACAGGAGACTTGCTGTAGGCAACCATCACAGACAGCAGGGCCTTAAACTTTCCACAGATAGCCAAATAACTTCATACCCTCTTTTTGAGGAGAGTTTTGGCACAAGGGCTTTCTGCTTTCTCAATGCCACAGATACTGCACCCCAATTCTGAAGAGAAAGCAGTGTTTTAGAATCACTACTCCTCTTGAGGAGCAGCTCAGGAATACTGCCTAGAAAGCAGAAGGGCAGGGAAGAGCACATATCCTGGGAACAGGACTCTGGAGGGGAACCCTGCCAAACCTTTGTCAGCCTGTGCCACTGCTCCCAGGTGTTTAGACGTGAAGATCTGCTGAACCCTCAGCCAACCACAGCACAAAACCTAAAAATAAAAAAATTTAAAAAAAAAAGGGGGGGGGGGGGGGGGGGGGAAACCTAGAGGCACCTTTTTTTCCCTCCTGGAAGGATGACCCTATGAGGAATTTTCTGTAGGCAAGCCCAAACTGGAAGTCTGTAAACAACCACACGTATACTTCATCAGCAGACCTGCAAAAAACCACTCGTAACAACTACGCTTTGCCATACCAAGTTGCTTTGTGTAAAGGACTGAAACTGGTGAGAAAAGCTGCATAACAAATGAACTGGATAAAATGAATACATCAAAAATCAACACATTGATGGAATTATTTGGAAATGAATTAAATTCATACTGATGAGGCCATTACGTTCTTTCAGCCGGTTTTGTAGAGGAGGGCGATTTTGATTAACGCAATGATTGCACTGAACTTCAATCTGCTTAATATTTTATTTCTTGGTATCCTTGCCTCTGTTTGAAGGGCCATGGCTTGTTAAGCATGAGTAATCAGCAGCACTGAGAGAGGGCTGTACCACTTGAGCCAGGTTTCCAAGGGGGCAGGGGTACGCCAACTCCCTTTCGGGGCACTGCACACACTGCTGCTGCAGTTTATCAGCCTACCAGGGATGTCCAGCATCTTCCTGAGCTGGAACAGTTTCCTAATATTGTGTAAAAGAGCAGTAAGCATATTGTTCAAAAATGCCAAATCCACATGCATTGGGAGTCTTCAGAAAGTGAATCTGGCAGCCTCATGGCAACCCAAATAACTGTGTTCTCCTCTCTCTCACTTCTAAAAATATCATCACAAACTCTGTTGCTTCCCTCTCCCTCTAAACTGACTAAACCACTTTCTAAAATAAGGTTACAAGTTGCAAAGAGAGAGGCTCTACAGTGATGGAGATAAATCCCATCCATCAAACAAACTGAACAAAGTTATACAGCCATCAGCTGAATTATTTCACACGCTGGGGGTGATCATGAAGAGAAGAACTCTGAGTGCACAGAGGACAAGAAAACAAAACCTTGCTTTGATTCAGTAGAGAATGAAAAGCCATTGCCCATGTCTGCCGTCACAGCATATTGAGCTCAGCAGAAGGATGCACGTGCACACACACACACACCCCCAAACTCCCTACTACATCAGTATGGAAATCAACCTTTCCAAAGGGTGACCATGAAGATGTGTTCCCTGCAGGGGAGTTATTTCATAACATGGCCCATGAATCACACTCCACAGCAACAGCATATCCCAGCTGTCAGACAAGATGGACAATACACCTGACCAGGACAGGAATTCCCACACAAGAGTTAACCACCATGAGGGGATAACAGAAATCACTCTGAACCATCTCTGGCATTAGGCTGACTCTTTGGCAATCTACACAGACATTGATATGCAGCACAGAACAGCATCTGCAGCTCAAAATACTTAATAAACACGTGGGATTGCTTGAGTGAGACATCTTAGATTTTAATTCAGCCTTCCAACAGAATTTAGCCATATGTTAATACAACATACGACCACAACTATGGTGAGTTGTCTTGCATTAAATTGGTACATTTCAAAAAGGAAACTGTTTTTCTTCAGAGAAAGCAAGGTAAAAGAGAAGGCAAAGAAAGTGGAAAGACCTTTCTCAGTTATGGACTGTGAAGATGAATTTCACACAGAAGTTCTCTTCTGAAAGGTATCTACTGTCAGAGCAAGTCCTTGGAAGCCTCTTCCACCACACCTTTCCTTGCAAAACTGGCTTAGAGACCCCCAGATAAACCCCTCCTTTTTGCTAATACTCTTGAAATTTTGAAAATTCTTTTGAAAATTGTTTTTGAAGGAAAGAATTTCAGACACCAGTGAATAGACATAAAAACTTTGAAAATTGTCAAAATCTGTTCCATGCTCCCCATGAGATTTTCAGCATGCTAGTTTGGCTAAGTCTTTTTGTACAGTTAAGTGTCACCAGACAGGACAGTCACAATCAAGTCATACATCTCCCTAGAATTTGTAACTCTCCTGTTCCTGCAGCCAGTGCTTTGTCAGTGCTGCAGTAACTATCACCCCTGCCCCAAAATAGCCAACTTGGTCCTCACTCACTGCTCCAATAGCAGGACAGCTTGTACAGCCTGTTTCAGAAGCCATTCATCACCTTGCAGAACTGTGTAGTATCTGCAATGTAGACAAAGATGATGCAGCCCTGAAAACCACCACCTTGGCTGGCAACACACTGCCTGCTTGAAAGCTTCAAAGGGAAAGGAAAAAGGACTGCTGTCAGCCATGAGCTGCTTCTAATTTCACTGAACATTTCACTGAACTTGGATGTAACTGAGCTCATGCTTCCACAGCTTTCTGAGTAAGCTTGGGGAAATGACTCCACATCAGAGCCCTATCACAAGAAAATGTAAATGCTGTGCCCATTTAAGAAATACAGTGATTTTGTCTGTCAGAGGTTTAACATTAGTTCCTCTTGTAGTACATACATATATAAGAGGTAATCCCTGTATGTCATCTATCTCAAGAAATCCTCTTAGAAACATTTATCAAAAGCACTTCCCATTTAGGTCATTTTACTTCTTACCTCATAGATTTTGAAATATGGATTTTATTTTCAGATCCTTAAGAAAATTAAGAACATTATCTTGACTTATCATGAACATACACAGACACACACAAAAAGACTGATTTCCTGTTTCACGTTTCCACAACTTTCTCTTGGTGAGCTGAGGGACAGAGCAAGGGAACGAGATGTCAAAATGTCTCCTCTTAGCATAAGCGAGAAGTCTGGGGAGATTTAGAAGATCACTCCTGGTGGAACGTTAGGACCTATGGAATAATGAAGGTCTTCAACAATTCAACAAGCACTAAAATTGGTTGTTAGCAGGCCTCACCCCCTCCCCCCCAAAAAAGTGCCACTGCACATTCTTCATGTGCAAGAGCCCTGGCACCAAATGAGGCAGGCTCCTTCACTCAGATCATCAACTGGACACCTTATGCAAAAGTTTACTACAGTTCTCTGATCTGG
The DNA here is from genome assembly GCA_013401135.1 of Cettia cetti. Lineage (NCBI taxonomy): Eukaryota > Metazoa > Chordata > Aves > Passeriformes > Sylviidae > Cettia > Cettia cetti. The sequence goes on from VZUI01073933.1 coordinate 62,671, forward strand.
TGCAGAAAAAATAGACACAAGAAGCCAAGTTTCCAGGATTCTTCTTGAAGCTGTCCCTGTTGGCCATTGAGGTCATTTAGGACAATCAGAAATATCCAGTGAATTGCTATCTAGTGAGTGGAAAAGAGCCTGCAGAAAATCCCTTTTCTAACAAACCAGGTTACCTGGGGTTTTTCTGTGGTAGGAAAGAGTAACTTGATCTGCACATACACACACACAGAGTTCCCTGTGATCTGAAGAAAGAACAGGCACCACCACCCTCGTCTTCCCAGGCATTATGCATCTTTGCTTTGAATTCCAGCATCCCTAACTCATCACTTTTGTTTGTTAATCTTTCTTGCCTTATAAACTAAAAAGCTATCAGGTCTCTTACTGGTTTTGCTTAATTTCTTAGGCTACAGACTTCTTGTTCTTTACAAATTTCTGCAACTTAGTTTTTTCAAACAGTCTGTATTCCAGCTTCAGTGTGCACTTTAACCTCAAGCTTTGTATCTGGACTATTTCAGTGCAGTGCATCAAATAAAAGTGAAACTTACCTTAAGTTAGAAAAAGACTTCTGCTCATTGCCTTCTATTCTTCACACACAAACACACCCAACACTATTCAATGCACTTGAAAGTCATTTCCTCTGGGGCCAACAGAAGCACACACCATCAACAGCCTTAATCCAGGGCAGGAATCTCACACACCCACAGGGGCACACCCACGACCACAGAAACTCCATCACTCTTCCTCTTACTGCATTAAACTCCTCCTTTTTGTAAGGGCGTCTTACTAATCAGCATTTTGGATAGCACAAACAGAAAGCTATCATTCCAGGACTGGGAAAACAAACCCAGCAGTCTGCCTGTTTTCTCAAGGAAGTGACACAGTCCTCTGTCCTGCTCAACTGATGGAAACTGGGCTTGCTTTTCAGAGGCATCTCAAATGTATTCCAATATTTTATTCAAATATCCCTGAAAAAGTGAAGTCTCTGCCTTTCTTACCTTAAGAACTTTGAAGAATTGCCATTTACCCTGTACCAGAGCAACAACCATCTGACAAGGTTATTAAAACAACCTTCCTGCTCAAGCTTGAGCCTGTGCCCTCCAATTTCCTTCTCCACCTCAATTTATCTTCCTCCAATTGAAATCACTATTACAGCAGATGAGGTTTATCAAGTTTATCAAACAAAAGCAGCAGCTCCTCCATCCAAATGAACTCAAATGGAAGGCATTCATTTGCACACCACTCCTCTCCTTCCCCACGCAAGTAACAACTAATTTGGTAGGATGTGAGCTCCCCACTATCTCACTAGGCAGGCTGGGACTACTCATCACTGAACTGGTTCAGAACCATCCAGTTGTATGTGCAAATGACTGCAGCTTTCATAGCCAATGCTTTCATTGCCTGTACAAATAACACATTTTTTGTCCAGTAGACTGCAAGAAAGACAGAACATAAAGCTCCTCAGGACCTACAGTCACTGCCACATCAGGACTTTAATTTAGGATTTAGACTCCTCCACTATAACCCTTATGCTTCCAGACAAAAGTAATGCTCCTATGTAATGGTATATCAAAACTCCTGCTTTCCTCTTGCAGCTCCCAACTAATCTGAGGTTTCCTCCTCCAGAGAGGCTTGATCAGATCAGCTGCATTCTCCAGAGCACAGCCTGTCCTGCACAGGTGCTGAGTGCACACACAGACCTCTGCAGAGAAGAGAATCCCTGTGGAACACAATTCATTTTTGTGTGTTGGACATGTGCCAAATGTCCCAAATTGACTCAGAAGGAGGAAATGACCATCACCACCAGGTCAAGAAGGCATTTCAGTGCTGACTTTCCAGTTCACACAGCATTTGCTCAGCATTTTTCATCACTTCTCTGCAGCTCTGAATGCTGCTGACTAGCAAAGGCAGGGGTTCAAACTGCTATGCCAGGGCTTGTTCCAGCTTGGCAAATTCGATTAAGTACAGCAGAAAAAGTTCTTTTCTGATAGAGCCAAAGATTCTCTGGCTAAACTGACTAAATCAACTGCTGTTTCTACAAATGACAATCCCACCATTTTTGTCCTCACTCTTCAGAAGTTTATTCCCTGCAACTCCCCCCTTTTAATCTTTTTTTAAGGTGTAGAATACACAAGGACTACACAAAAAAGATACTGAGGGTGATACACCTACCACTTCAATAAATTTCATAGCTCAAAAGCTGCAGTACGTACACATTGCCAAAAACCTGGAATTCACAAATGGACCATAAAGAACATGTTGGATTCTCAAACTCAATACTCATTTTAGATATAATGATAACACAGCTACCTAGAAGTACTTGATGCAAATTTTTCTTAAACAAAATCTTTTCAATTTTTATCTGATCCACTTTAGCCAATGACTGCACTTCTGTGAAGCTTGTTGTGTCACCCTGTATTTTAGTGAAAGAGCCTAGAAATTCTCAGCTTTGGAAATCTAAAATTAACTGCATGACAACTACGGGCTTCCTCAAGCCTATTTCCAAGGGTTCCATGTAGCTGTTAGGATTTGACACCACGGCACTCCTGCACCTAAAAGGAGACAGGAGTTTTTCTGCTGCTTGGAAGGAGTTTAGAGATAGCTGGATGGGCTCATTCCTGGGACATATATTTGATGATTGAACCATCCCCACGTCTCCAAAGAAAATCATCAGCATCAACTCTCTGAAGCTGTACAGATTATGTGGCTGGACCTGACAAGCCCTTCCTTGGCAAACTATTTCAATTCCAGAAAACAGCCAGGTAGAGGACCTAGGAGCCTGAATCAGTAGAAGCAGCCTGTGTTTAGACTGCTTATTATGAATCAGCTCTCACTGTCATATCAGAGCTGGGTACCCCCTCGTTTAAGTTAATCCTATTGACCAGGAATGCCACTTTCCTGAGCCTCAGGTCTTTGCCAGTAGTGTGTTCCACCTTTCAGAGGAAAATTTGGCAGAGGGACAGGCTATCATCAGCTCCTGCGGCAGAAAGCTCAGTACAGAACCAGGCCACCACATCAAAGACAGTCATTTTACTCTTTTAATTCCCTCAAAAAAAAAAAAAAAAAAGAATTCCTCTTTTCACTGCTGGCTCAGGCACAGCACTGTGAGGAAAGCCAGGGCAGGGAACCAGAGCTGGTTGTGCTGCTCACCAGCTAATGACTGTGTTTCCTTCTGCCCAGCAGGGCAGGAAAGCCAGCAAGCCCCCTCTCCCATGCCAGTCCCCAGCACCAACTACTTGCCAGGGCTGGGAGCAAGTTTGGAGAACAGGTTAATTCCAGGAACAGCCAGAAACACAGCACTTTGGCAGGAGTCCCAGTGCAGCCTGCCAGCTTTCTGCCAGTGGCTGGCAAATGCTGGTTTGCAGGAGAGTGACAAGATGCCCAGGATATCTGCAGAGGCATGCCTTGGGCTGCTGTGTTTGGGGGCAAAGGGAAGGGGCCAGTTTCCTTTGGCTGCCACCACCATCTCAACATGACATTCAGCAGCAGCACATTAACTCACTTGTCACAACACAACACTTTCAGCCCCATTTTTAGTGATGCTCCTGTGTACCTGCACAGCTGCAGCAGCCACACCAGTCACTCCCTTAAAAAAAAAAGGAAAAAGGCACTGTAAGAGTGCTAGGAAAGACTGCACCAGGAGAGTAATGGGCTAAACAAATGGGCAGGACCAAAATCCAGGATCTCTTTATAGTGCTGGAGGTCCTGTTCATCTCCAGCTGTAAACAAGAAAACTGCAGAGGCTTTACTTGTTATATTTTCTAAGTCCTGCAGCAGGCTGTCTTCCTGCCCTCCAGACTTGGATTGTGCAGCTCTGTGCTTCCTCCAGTAGTTATACATAGAAACAATCCATTAACAGTCAGGTTAACACACACAGCACATAAATAGACCGTATTTGTCAGCATGTCTAAGCCCTACAGGTCAGATAGCCACTTTATTTAAGAGACACTGCAACAGACTCACTGCAGGAAAGCAGGAATTTCCACTCTGGATAATAGGGGCAGAATATGATCAACTGTTTTTTCTGCTGTTTTTAAGGGAGCACAAGACAAAACTTCATCACAAGAGAAAAATCAAATTAATATTATTTCTTCTCCAATCTGTGCTTTATATGCTTATGCAGCAGAAAAAAGGCAAACAACCTGAATGCAGCCAGATGTTGCATTTCAGAGTTTGGGTGGGGGCTGCAGAAAAGAATAACCCACTCTAGGGATCAGTGCGTGCATTCTAAAATACAAATATTTTAGAAGACGTCAACACATCACTAATGTTATTTGGATGTTCAGCTTGCCTGAAGGAGCGGAAAAGGGAGTCCTGCTATTAATAAACCGTGGTTAGTTTCAAAATTAAAGGATGAAATATAAGGGCACAGCAGTTCTCAAGAAAAAGACCCCAACTTTTTCAGCATGCAAGCTGCATCACTTCTCCACAAAAACTTGCTTTTAGAAACAGATGGCAGCCTGCAAGACCTACAAATCCTTTGTCTGGAGTGGCAAACTAGGCCCTATTGCCCATCAAAGTCAACCGTCACATTGTGAAGCACTGACCCTAACAAATCCATTATGTTTCTTTCTACCACAACGCTAAACCAGACAAAATGAGTCAGACTTAATAGGAAAGGGCGAGGGATTTTAAATCCCTTTCCCCACCATCCCCACAAAAATAAAGACAAAGGGGAGTCTGCAGTGACCCTCCACTGAGGAGCCCTGCCATGGGGGCTGCCCCCTCGGGCCAGGCTGCCCGAAGCAGGATGGATTTGGGGCTGGAGCATTTACACGGCACGGAGCAGTGGCTTTGGAATCGGCACGCTCTGTCAGTCAAACTACCCACACGGGCAAAAGCGAATATCCCAGGCAGGAAAGAAAGGCCCTTATGCTGGCTGAATAATTAGGTCTGATGTGCTTTGTAGTTTCTCAGCCCTCCCTTTCCAGCTCTGCTGAAGTGCTGAGCCGATACACAGCATAGAGATGGGGAAAGCTCTTCACAGGTACTGCAGGAAAGAGAATATAATGTTTTTTCTTGTCTGCCTGCTGAATCCCGGCAACGTGAAGAAATAGGAGCTCATATCAAAGAACTACTGCCTTCAGTCAAGGGAGAAAACAACAAAAAAGCCTGCTGAGGTGGTGATGGACAAGGCAATGATGTGGAAAGGATCTAAAAGCCTTTTCCCTCCTATGGCTATCTGGTGCATCTTGATACACAAAAGAAAACACCCATCACTAGTATTCTCAGCAGACACCTCCCAGCAAGGAGTACTTTTATCAAAGACAAGACCTCTCTCAATAGCAGTGTGTCCAGTTTATGAACAACTCAAATCACTTTCATCTCACATATCTAAAAACAAGAGACAACAAGAAAGTCAGCGTCCTCAGAGCAACAGTTTGGTTGGATTCTTCACACCCTCATAAAAATTTCTCCCCATCCCCCTCCTTTACTGGTTTTCTTCAGCATAAAACAATCTCTCAAGGACATGGCAACAACGACACTGAAATTCAAAGCATTGAGATCAAACACGTGAAGCTGACGCTCATTACGGCTAAATTATGTCACCTATCCAAAGGCTCAAGCTTATTATTTAAGACAATACAACAGTCATTAATCACAGCCATTGTGTACTGCTTGAAAGGCGTCTAGAAAGCTAAAGAGTACAACGGAGATTTATTATCCTGCAGCGCCAGATTTAATTACATGCTTTTCTCCTCAGCATCCCGCCACTTGTAGTTCACCACCTGTTTGCACCAGAGGACCTGAAATAAAGACGTGCTGGCCCTTGAGGCTGGGCACATGAGAGGCTTGTGCTGCACTCTTCTGTGGCTGCTGTAGCAGAACAGACCCGTTTGGGGGACACTGGCAGCCAAATCAACTTGTGCAGAGCTATTGTTTTCCTTTCAAAGTTTTAAATTTCCAGCTCCTTTTCGTATATGTTGACACGCAGAAAAAGCACACCCTTGAGCCCATAAGCAAGGAGAAACACGTTGCTGTCTTCTTCCTAAAGCTGCAGCGCAAACATTCATGCCCTTGCCACCACAACAATGTATTTAAGCAGAATGTCTGTCTGCTGGCAGCCCTCTGAGTTTGCATTTTCTTCTATAAATATTTAATGTAGAGGAACTGTTCACGTTACCCACTTTGACCGAAGTGTTTTGACAGCCATGCTCACCACATGACAATGATGCTCTATTTAACACTGCAGCTGCAGACAGGAGGATTTGGTTTCAGTTTTATACAATATTGTGAAACTGATGACCTCCTACAAATAAACCAGTTAATACATTTTTAAGGAGCAGAATTTAAATACATTAGCAAGACAATTGTCAGTAATCCAGTCCAAAAAAGAAAAACAGAAATTTAATTCCTGAATGCAAAAGCCTGCTTAAACTTAACTGCAATTCTTTTTTTATTATACCCATTCAGGTGGTGAAAGTTAAAGATAATCAAGCCTGCAAAACATAATAGCCTCCTGAAACTGTTTCTCTTAAAGCTAGAATAATTTCCAAACTTTCCAGACCACATATTGCCATCAGCTCTCAGAGGCCTCTACACACTTTTACCAGCCAGTTAATTGAATACACACAAAAGATGACGATTGCTCAGTGGATCACTCGGCTGGCCCCAAGGGAGGTTTGATCCCAGGCTCTCTCTAACGCACAAAGACTCAGCATGGTCTAGCAGCAACTAACCAAGAGTCAGTCTTTCAAATCTGAAGATCGTAACATTTTTTCAGGTAAAGAAAGGTCAGGGAAACAAAAAGGTCTAAGTAACCCAGCTGGTCAAACCCACATAAATAGCTTTGCTACTGTTAGTTATTCAGAACGGCACTTTAATACTCTCACTTTAACATGGGACCACTTAAGCACAGTTTGGAAAAAATACATAAGAAAGAGAAACCGAGTCAGCAATGTTTATCCTTCCCCACATGCCCTGGCCCCCGAGCGTCATCTCGGTTACCCAGGGACTGGTTGATGCATTCATCTATTACAAGCTGGCTGGAAGCATGGAGTCATGCCACTTGGGTGTGAGCAGGTTCATCAAGCACAGATTGCCAACCTTCCACTGCAAGGCAATGCCATCTCCTTCTAGGCTATTTCAGCGGGCAGATTCAGCTGGATATTGTCATTTACTTCAAAGATAACTCACAAATGAGAAGTGATTAGCCATCCCTTGCAGCGCCTTTTACTGGAGCTACTCAAAATTTAATGCACTTAATACAGTTTTATGACTCCTAATGCATCATTAGCACTTCAATATATCAGACTACAGATTTTCGTTCTTAACAATATCATCAGAAAGGTCAGAATAGCATTTTAGAACAATAAAGCATGAGGATGAGCTGGTTTGTTCTTGAATGTAGTAAGGGAGAAGATAAGGAAAGAAAAAGACAATAAAGAACTCTCTTCCCCAGCATATTCAGCTTCTGTATCTCTCCATTCAGTCCTTTTAAAAAAACCCTGTGTTTTTCATAGACACATCCCTGGATGCAACAGTACCAACACTGTCAAGCTCCTACATCCTTTCATTGAGCTTGAGGAAGGACTTGGACCCTGCAAACAACCACCTCAGAACTGCTACTTATTGCCAAACATGGCTTTGTTCCTGCTCCCTGTTATCACACTGTAGGAGCTGAGACTGAGCTAGAAAGACTAAGAATGATGGCTTTAGCACAGCTGTAGGGTTTCACAGGTATGGGTGAATAGCACTAGGAATTATGCAACAGGATGCCAGCACAGAACTCATGGTCCTCTCATCTGCAGCTCCTTTTGCTCACACAGGCCTGCTAGCTCTGATATTCCTTCCTTCCTTCCCCCTCAGTACCAGGAGTTACCCTCACTCCCCACCCCACCAGACGGGCAGGAGGCAACACATGCTCTGCTCAGATCCCTGCTCAGATCCCAGCTCTGGGGCTGCCAATTAGCCTGCCAGGATACCCATGTGGAGGGGCCTCCCCTGCTTTAGAAAGTGCTATTGCTTTTCCTGCAGCCTTTGTACTAGTGGAAGGTTAATTAGGATCTCTGCTCTAGCTGCAGGGACTTCACCAAAAAAAAATTTCCTTTCTTTTTTCCATTTCTTCTCTGACAAAATTAAATTGACCTGTGTGCACAGAAGTTGGTAGATAAGGATAAGATTGGGGGGAGGATAAGATTGGGTTGGGGGGGTTGGTATTTTGACCTTTTTTTTTTTTAATAAAAAGGAAACAAGCCTAGTGTGATCATGTTATCAATCACTCAAGCTGAGTTTTGAGTGTGATAACACTGCACTATTAACAACACAGATGGTCTCCTGCTTAGTTAGCATCAGCTTCCCTTTTGAGTTATTCAGTGCATCACAAGCAATACTGGGACACTGTCAGAAGTCATTGTTGCAAAGTGCTGACAAAATATTAACCAATAACTGAAACCCAATACCAATTTTGAATTGCAAATAGCTGTCAGATCATTATCACCATGTATGATCTGTATCTTGGACACGCCACTGCAATGGCTGCTCTGAGCTCTGGGACAGACCTAAATCTGTGCCTTTTCTCCCCGGTTCCTGGACAAATGGCTCTTCCAGCGCCAGAACGGACCTGAAGGCGAGGAGCATGAATACATCCAGGCCCCCAGACAAGATGTTTTGTCATTCTTATTCCCGCCGAAAGCACAAGAGCTGAACTAATCGGGGCCCCGAGCTCCTGGGTCACAGCCAGGGCACCCGCGCCAGGGACCTCGGCTCTTTCTCACCTGCTGGCAGGGACAAAGCAGGGCCGAGGGGTCTGAGCTCATTAAGGCAGAGTTTTCATGGGAAGTTCAGCCCACATTAGGCTGGAGTTTTTTGTTGGTTTTTTTGGTTGGTTTGTGTTTTTTTTAAACAACGTGTTAGGCTGAGCAAATTTCAAGGGCTCTTTCTTTCCCCACTCAACTCACCACTCTGTGGGCAGCTCCAAGTAGAGAGAAAACAAAGACATGGGAATAGAAATGACAGTAAGTTATTACCTAGAACTGCTATTGTAAAAGTTAACATCTCCCATCACCATCCGCCTTTTGTGAAGTGCAACAGCAGACCATGGCTACAGCTGCCTCACCCTATGCATTCGTTCATATTTATACAGGAAAAAAATTTGATTACTTAATAGCATTCCCTACACCAGGATTCTTTAATCCTTAGTCATTCCCCAGTTTGAGACAGACACCCGAGGACACATCCCTGCCTGAATTAAGAGAGTCAAACAACATCTGCTATCATACTCACTAAAGCCAGAAAGAGTCAACATATTTGCAAATATGTTGTAAGAGAAGCCTATCTTGAACAGCATCATCTTGAGAAAAGGCTAAACACCTAATCCATCCATGCTGAATAGCTGCTATCTCGATTTCCAGAGATAAATGTTCTCCCTTAATAGATTAATAGCAATAGTAGTTACAGACAAAGGCTGAGAACCCCAAAAGGGGTGCATTAAAGACACTGTAATACCATCTTCTTGGCCTTGATATTTCTGTAGTGCTTATAAGGCATCATGTACAGCAAAATACAACCTTTACAGCTTTGCACACATCTACCATCAGTCATCTTTATAAAGCACCTGGCAGCTTTCAAGCAATGTGAATCATGACCAACATTTAATCTTCTTATCCTCACAAAATTTTATGGGGTTGGGTGTTTTCAGTGTTTCTGTTGGTTTGGATTCTTTGGTTTGGGGTTTTTTTTAAAAGAAAAAGTGGGAATTCTTCCCCAAATAGTTGGTACTGTGTAATTTCATACAGTTATACTAGAAGAATAAACAAAGTGAGAAAGCACAAAATCTACAGCACAAAAAAAGTGCCATTCTAGAAACAGTGCAGCAGCCCTTTATCTCTTTCACACCAGCCAGCATCACAGCTGAGAGAAAGTCTGTGTTAAAAGAGCTGGCATTTTGTTTTTAAGCATAAAATTGTTCTTCGTTTTAAATTCATGTAAGAGTATTGCACAGCCTAAAACAAACAAGAATACCAAGTGGGAATGCTGATGGAAAAATAGTATTGTGTGAACAGCTAACTCATCAGCAAATCCTCCCCTCCCTCAACAATGAAAAGCCAAATATTTATTCAATTGCATATTGCATTCTTTGCTCAAATACTTCATAATTTGAATTTTAAACAACAAATCTCAATTCTCTTTCCTGACCATCTCAGGGGAGACCAGAGGGCCCAGCAGAAGGTATTTACACCATCTGACTGGATTAATCTTGGCAGCAATCTGGAGAAAAAGCAGGAGAGGGGGACTCTTAGACAAGTGACTTGGACTCTCCAGGCAGGCTCCAAGTCAGTGAGAACACGGATTGCAGAATCTGTCAGACACCTGAAGTCGGTGTAAGCAATACCTATTTGGACCATGACAGCAGCATCCTCTCCCAAAAGGCTCCAGCTGCATTCCAAATGCTGACCAGCCCAAAGCAGGCTGCTTGGCCCATCTGATCAATATTTCATTGAGAAACTACCAGATAACTGAGTTCTGGGTTTCATCATTCCATTACTAAGAGCTCAGCCCTCTTGTGTTTCAGTCACAAGGGACTCAGAGCACCTCTGACACCTGGGCAGCCTCGTGTAAGGAGCAAACGTGGTGATAGTTGATTTTCCCTTGTAACTCTAGCTGCTGCTCCCACAGGTGACACGGCGTCGCATCGCGTGCCACCGCACGCCAATCCGCTTGTACGTGGAAATAGCTCTGCATGGAAATGAGCAGAGGTTTATAGAGATGCTGAGGGGGAAATGCAAATTTATACAAATAATTTCAGTCATCCGTGAAAAGCAGCAGCCACTACACACCCATGACAGTCGAGCTTGGCTTTTTTTTTGTTTAATCCTGTCATTGTTTACACAGAATGGTGTTTCAGATTAAGCCCCCTTACCCTTCCACATGTTAGTCTTTAACATAAGAGAATACCAAGAAGGGGGTGGACAGAGGATACTTCTGGCGTTCATGCTGTGCAACTTACTACTCACACAGATTCAAAGCATGATTTGACTCCATATCAAGCTTGATATAAAGCTTGCTAGGTTTTTTAAAGTGCTGCTAGATTCCAGATTTATTACTGCAATCTGATGATTAAAATGACTCAAAAGCAAAGTCAAATGCATGTTCCAGGGTGAGGGGAGTGCTCACTCTACAAGACTGACATATTTAAACATTGCCTCTGAACACAAACCAAGAACAGCTGACATATTTGTATGAAATTGTGAAGGTTGTTCTCCAGTGAGAGAACCAGTTTTCTTTACAGATCCACCAAAAACAGACCACTTACTCCTCACATTCTACTAAGAGTTAATTTTTATACTATCACTTGAGGCAGGTCACTGAGATCTGGCAAAGTCTTTCAAACCACAGAGTATGTATTAGCATGGGAATACTCTTCCCATTGCACTCTTTAAGCATCTGCTTGGACATTTTAATGTCATTTTTCATGGCTTGGGTAGGTATGGAGGTAGAAGCAAAATGCCAGACCTCAAAGGAGAATGGCTTCATATTTTTGGCCAGGCACCTCCACCAAGCCAAGGACACCCTAATGAAAGAACCTTCAGCTGAGATACCATGATCAGACAGCTGATTAAAAATTATCTTTTACTCCAAGCAAGGAGCACAAATGGAGCTGTTTATATTTTCATACTGGTAATGTAACAGACATTTCTTTCAGCCATGCCTGTATCTGACACCTCAGCAGTCTGTCACATGTTAGTCATCTCCCCAGTATGTTTCTTTTACTATGATGACCCATCACCATTTCTTGCCTAATTACATTTGGGATTATCAATATGGCTAATGTGACCAAAACACCACAGTGAAGGCTTACTGTTTCCTGACCAAATCTGGTTTTCCTCAATGCAATTTTTCCTACTGTATATATTTTTGCTATTTACTGGTCAAGAGGTAGATAATGAAAAAAAAAAAAAAAGAGAAGAAAAAAAAAATTGTAGGCTATTTACACTCACGAACTATATAGCAATTCACATATTCCACACAGCTCCTCTCCATGCACACCAGAGGTGGCTGAACAAGCTACTTGTAATGTTCTTTCCACATAGGTAATTGGTCCTACATTATCTCAAACAGCACCAGCCAAAGACCACAGCATTAACTGCATCAAAGTGCACACACTGTTTGTTTTTTTCCCCTTCATTCACATTACTCCTTGACTCCAGCCCTCACTGCAACAGACCAGAACTGCAGCAGGAGCAGTGTGCCAGCCACGTATCCAGTGCCAGCCCACGCAGAGGCTTTGTGGGCTGTACACTTGCCAGCATGTTTTAGGGACAGGGACGAGCTGGCATTAAGGACAACTTGATTAGTCCATGACAAGTGGGTGAAAGATGGCAGGCAAGAGAGCCCTGACACCCTTGCTCTGCTGGCTTACGTGCAGCTCAGCCTCTCCTGAAGCAGCTCATTTTGGAGCGATTCCTACCTGGAGCTCTGCATTGGCACAGGCGAGCTGTGGGAAGGGTGTCAGGGCACTGGCACAGCTCCTGCAGCACTGGGAAATGGCTCTGGCGAGGACATGGGAAAACAGCAGAGCAGAGAAATCAATACTACAGTCGCGCATTGCCCTGAGCAATTCTGACATTTTTATGGTTGCCGCTCCTCCGTTTGCAGAGCGGTGGGCATCGCCTTCCCCCAGGCCGCCATCCTCCAGCAGCCCGAGGAGCAGGCCGGAGATGGCAGCAACACGGGAGCCGCTCCCCTGGCAGCGGGGACCGTGACCTCAGGCTCCCACCCACCACGTCCACGCCTCCCCCGATCCGGGGGCATGTTTGTCTCCCGGGGCTCCGTGCCCCAGGCTGTGGGCCCGAGCCCGGCTCTGCACAGGCGCGGCGCCGTTAAGCCGCCAGGACAGTGCCTTCAGGCTGATGCGCAGGAACAAGATTAGGGCTGGATTTAGGTCGTTCTTATAAAGGACAGCAGCTCGGCCATTCTGCCTGGCATTGCTTTGACTACGACTGCATTTACATTGTGTGAAGGAAAAGGGCTACCTCCCGCAGTATTAACGGGGCAGCTCCTGGGATGGTCACTGAAAAAGCCCCCTCAGGTACACTATCACACCTTCCTCTCTGCTGCTGCAGCAGCCACTAGCAGCCTCCGAGCCTGCGAGAGGCTTTAGTCTTTCTAAGTGGAAATCAAAACAGCAGCTTATCTGGCAAGCAAAGTACAAGAAATTCTCTTCGGTTTAGCATTAGTGAGTTAGTGCTATTGATAGGAATAATGATGTTTTTCCAACTCAATCAGGACCTTATTTTCAAAGGAATACAGTATAAAAAAACCTCAGATGAAGGCAAATGTATAACACAATCACATCAGGGCTAGGCAAGCATTTAAATCCATACAGCATTTCTCTGGCATATATACAGATAGAGAATGAAAGTACTATTGCTAAAACACAGCAATATGTCACAGCCATCAGCAATTCCACAAATGGTCTGTTATCGAAGCAAGCAAGAGAGTTACTCCTTATTAAAGGTTATTGTAACTGGAGATCATGCTTGTCAATAATAATGACAGTTCTTTATAAAAAGCACTGTTTCCTTTGGCTGCAGAAATACTCCTATAGGAAGTAAATCTTTAATGCATAATTCAGGGGTTTTTTAATAAAATTAAAATCTTTGTGGTACTACAATGGAATTCTGGTTTCCTCTACCTCTAGTAGCAAAAAAAAAAAAAAAAAAAAAAAAAAAAAAAAAAAAAAAAAAGAATGAACCATTACAGCAACTAACCATGCCACCACCTTTAAAGATGTAGAGAGAACAGAAACATTATTTCTGTTCCAGCATCCAATTTTGGTTTCCCAAAAGCAGGGATTATCTCCAAGCATACTCATTTAAATAGAAAAGCAACACTTTATCTATGCACAATAAGATTTAGTTTCACATGAACAAAATATTAACCCAGCTCAGATTTTTATCAAACAAGTTTCCTAAACGAATACACAGTATTTCCCTATTATTACAATAGTTCACAAAAAATGACAGTCACTTCAATAAGCTGGCTAGTCCATGCAATCCCTAATCCATGAGACTTGGTTTTTTCCAGCTATAATGTCACAAGATTTAGTGCAGCATTTGAGCATCACTTCTTAAGGGGGGCTGGAGAAACACTTGAATTGCATCCCTCCCACAAGCCCTGCAAACATGAGAAATCCTAAGCAATCGACCTCAACTTCTTCTGAGGAGCAAGTTAAGTTTTGTTAACTTGAACAGCATAAACCATCTCTGCTTCTACTTGCATCATTCTCATACACATTCAGGTCACTTAATCTGGACAGTACCTCCCAAAATGTTTTGTGCAAATCTGGACTGTACTTAAAAATGAAAAGCAAAACTTCTGCAGCCTGCTTTTCATTTGCGTCAGTTGCCTAAGCCATGAACAGGAATCGCAACTGATCAGATATTTCTCCGTAAAGGGAAACTTAGCCTATTTCCAGCAAACTAGGAAAATTGCCTATTGCCTATTTTCAGAAAAGCCATGCACACAAGAAGTTGTATCACTGTAGTAATGCCACCGAGTTTTCTGGCAGCGCAGTTTGCACAGACTTGGCACGGAGGAAGCGCGAAGGAGAACGGCGCAGGCGGTGGGGAGGCTCTGCAAGGCGTGAGCACACAGGTGCCAAGCACACACAAGGATGAAAAAGTCTCTTAGCTTTCTAAAAATAAGAGCCTACTAGATAAGAAGCACAGTTAGCCAGACTGCAGCATGCCCTGTTTGGATTTCAACATTTCATTGAAGGGAAATTAATTACCAATATGTGGGTATTTGTAGGGAAACAGCATAATGCAGAAGAAATGTGCATTTTCCCCAAGACATTCAGCACTTTCAGTGAGCATGACCAGTATCCACTCTCTGCTTGGCTGGCCATTAAAATAAAGAATTTGATCTTAAAAGTAGAGTAATGAAGCTCTCTACAGTTTTCAAGTATACACTGAATGGGACAGTAAGCCATTGAATCTTTACACAATGGCCAAAACTAGACAGTGGAAGGTAACATTTACAGTTCATGTCTGGAAAAAAAAACCCTATAAAAATCTTATAAATCTTTTCACACAGCGAGCAGGCTCCACCAATATTCACATTCTAAGACAGAGAAGGCACCATCCAACATGGGTCCTTCAAGTCCCAGGCTCCCACACTGGCTTACTGCACCTTCTCTTCCTCCAAACTGCACCCTCAATGGAGACCAGTCCTTCCACTTCCGAACAAAACACCCATCCCTAATTCTCTCCCTACTTTCCTCCAGAGCACTAAAGTGTATTTCATTCTCTTTTTGAGTCATGTGTATTCTGTATTTTTCTAAATTGTAGTTTGTGACATTCAAACAAGATCCTAAAAGATTCCACACATTTCCCGAGCAAATGGTAAAAGCTGCTACAGCCAGAAAACCTTGTGCCCTGCACATACAGTTCACTATGTATGAACATGAAGCTCATATAGTATGACAAAACATATATTCTCGTCATTAAATCAATAGAAACAATTTAATGAACAATTAGGCCTTTTTGTTAAATGCAATGTTAAATATTTACTATAACAAATTCATTTGAGTACATGCAATTCCAAGGCTGATAGTCTCAAAATGGCTTTACCTGAAAGAAGCAGGCATGAAGAGGAAAGTAAACTGAAATTTATTTTCCATCAGCCCTAAACATGAGAGAAAAGCTCCCTTCACCCTACTTTAGTGGAGTTCAACAGGGCACTGAAACCAATACTGAAATTTTCATGCTTTTCAAGATGTTTCACATCAAATACCCTGCTTTTCTTTTATGACCTTTCCAACTATTAAACACCAAGAAATCCTTAGATAGTTTCCTTTCCTCCCTCAAGCCCCTGGAAGGAGCCTGGAAAATAGTCCCTGTAAAAAAAAAAAGGTGTTTGTTTTTTTTTTTCCCCTCCATCCTTGAGTAAGAGCTTTGAGATAAGGGCCACAAGTGTTTTGACAACATCATAATCTACACACAATTTTGTTCTGTGCCTGGATACACTACCAAGTTGAGCAATAGGTAAACAGCTTTTAGCTGTTCCAAATTAGTTCACTTAAAAACCCCAAATCAGCCATCTGAAGAGCCAGCTGTAGAGCAACTCACTAAAAGAAAAAAGGAAAAAAAAAAAAAATCTGTACCAGAAAACATCGTACATGCAAAAGACAAAAAATAATCTAAGCAAAATGAACCATTTGCTTGGTGGAAAATTCTCATCTACCAAGCTTATTTTAAGCCCTGAGCATCCATTCAGTGGAAAAAGAACTATAAGACAAAATACTCTTCCCTAAAAGCATGTCAAAATGTTATACAACCATAAATGTTGATTTTATTTCATTTTCTGAATAGACATATCAGCACTACAAGAATTAGAAAAGCAGTTCTTTGTCCTGCTTTCACAAGTAACACTGAAACAATTTCACTTTATGCCTGATGCAGCATATAAGGATTTTTTTGCTGCTTTGTTTTAAATTGAAGAGAGTTTTTGTGGAAAGAGATTTTGGGCTTAAGGCAAGGAAGGCCTCCACAGAGGGGAGAGTCCCAGGCTGTCCCCAGCAAAGGCAGGGCACAGGTCAGGGAGCTCCAGATGACGCCAGAGCTGACTCACAGGCAGCTCCTTAGCACACCATGTACCATGGTGAGCTGCCTGGATATCAGCAGATCACCACTGAATCCATCTCAAATCCTCAAGGATTTTCCAACTCCTGCTTCTCTCTTCACAGGAGAGGCCCTGGGGTCTCCAGGGCAGCAGCAGAACTCTTGTGCCTTCTCCTGCTCCTCTGCTCAGCCCCAAGGCAGCTCCATCAGTCAGACCGGGGGTGAGCAGGGAGCTTTGTGAACACCGGCTGCCAAGGGATTCACAGGTTTGGAGATAAGCAGGTTCTTGATTACTTTTTTTTTTTTTTTTTTTTGCTAAACTGGGGATGATCTGTGCAGCAGCTTAAGTCACAGCAACTTTTCATTGATGCCTTGTGACTTACCTCAAGCTCTTTAAGTATGAGGACAGCAAGATGTAGCTATCCCCCGCTACATATTACTGAAAGGGTCATTTACTTCTACAAAGAATTTTAAGAACATTTTTAGAAAGAATAGCCATTTGTGGGTTTCCTGTGATAGCACAGACTTTTTGTTCCCTCAAGCATCTTTCTCCCCACCCATTACAGCAGTGAACTCATAGTACCTTGGTTTTTGAAACCTGTAAAACAGATTTCTAGATGGACTCTCACTACTGCCTGTCTACAGCAGCCTTAGTACTCCCCAAGCTTTAACAGAAATGTTTTCTCAGCTACATCTCAAACCAGAGTTAATTTTTCCATGGCTGCATTATATTTGTGGCTCACAGCACTCCCTGTTCCTCCCCAGCATTTCCCACTACTGAGCTCCCAGCTGATAGCAGAAAGCTCCTGTCACGAGTCCCTAAAAATATAACATTGCTCAGTGGCAATATTAAGTCCCATCATATTTCTGTTACTCCACTTCTTCCACATCCCAACCCTCCTAAAGCATTAAGAATGCCTCCTGAACTGGCATTACCAAAAATGTTTGTATGTCCAAACCATTGCTGGACCTTGCCTAGTTTATACCAGTTACAAAGATATTGCTTCAAAAATTACTACTTTTGTTAATTTCTCTTTGAAATTATTCACAGCTGCTCTGTATTTTATAAATGGGTATACCCTAGGTATGCCAAAATTACTCTCTTTCACTGAAAAATAAAGAGGGGGACTACTTTAGCTTTGAAATCTGCTTAGTGTTGTTGGAGCAGTTCAGTCAAACCTACTGAATGACCACGGAAGAGGAGTGCTGTAGTTGAGGCATTACATTTGCACAAACCCAGCACACTCAGGCTGTCCTTGAGCAGTGCTCTCCAAGAACATACCTGTGCACCTCCCTGGGAAATGCAGGGAGTGCATAAATCAGCAAAAGACAACTTGGAAATTCTGGGTACTTCAGGGAAGGCACAGCCTACCAGCCAACACAGCTTTAAAAATAGTTTCTTTTCAGACAGATGACTCAAAGTTTAGGTGGCTGAAACCCCAATAGGTCACACCATGCAAATCAAACCCTGTATGCCATCAGCTGGGAGGGGGTTCACAAGTCAGGAGTTTTCTACTAAAAGCATCAAAACTGAAAACACACAACTGTGGTCACGTGTGAAAAAAACAAAGAGATGAAAGCACATTTAGCTAATGCTTCAACTTGGACAGCCCAGGGCTGCCTCCAGTGTGTGCTCACCACCAAGGGTAGTTAGTTAACCTGCTTTAAGATAAGGTTCCTTGAGAAGTCATTCCTTGGAAACATGTGCATCCACCCCTTTTACAAGTGACAAAAACATGAACTTCAACCAGTGGACATTGATCGGTGATACAGATCATCATGTCTTTCTCTTACACAACTAGAAAGCAAGGTACTTCCTGATGCAATAGCTACAGAGAGCTCATGAGGATCCCATCCTCAGGATCCCATTGCCAGGCAGAGGTGCTTGCTGTGACAGCTACAGCTGCCTCCAGCTTCGGGCACGCACAGCTCCCTTCCCTGCAGTGTGAACGCACGGGAACGGGCAAACACTGCCACTTAAACACTTCCAAGCTCCTAACGCATTAATCCCTGCTATTAAGCCTGAAGTTCATCTAATTTTATATGTAAAAATCTGACTTAAATAGTTTCTTTTGCATAAACAAAAGTGACATTGAGGAAGAACTGCTGCCTTATGCCAACGTAATCAGCTCATATCCAGCCATGAAACTACTGAAAAATAAACATTTTAGAAAATGTGTTAGAGCCTACAGCAATAGTTTTGTTCCTTTTCTTTTTTTTTTTTTTTTTTTCTGTAACGTTTTTGGGGTGGAGGGGGGAAGCTGGATGCAGGAAGGCTATTTCTGAGTAGACATAAGATGTGAATAAACATAATAAAGACGGAATTCCATTAATTTATTCAGTTCTTCCCAGATCCCTCCCCCTCCTTTCCAGTGCAGATACTGAAGAAAATGTATCTGCCCCGGCAGAAAGCTCGGTCATTCAGCTCCCTCCAATTCCGTAACCCCGGGCTCCCTTCTCCTGCCAGCGGCACCCCGCCGGCCGCGGCGGGGCCGCAGCGCTCCCCCTGCGGGGGCTGCCTGTCCCCGGCACCATCAGGGACCCGGGCCAGCGGCGGGTCAGCGGAGCCCGGCCTGCGGGGCACGGCGCATCCCGCCCGGCGGGAGCTGCCCTGGGGGGGATGCTGCACCAGCCCCTCCGGAGGATGCTTTATCCTCCAGAGTCGCTCCCTCCCTGCAGCTCCCACCGGCGCGGCGACCCCTCCTCCTCCCCTCCTCGGGGGGGAGCGGACATTTTGAGGCAGCGCATCCCAAACGCCCGGCGAGCCGCAGCCGTGCGGGCGAGGCCTCCCGGCGGCGCCGCTCACCTGCCAGCTCGTCGGGCTCCAGCCCGCTCTCCGCGTCGATGCCGCACAGCACGAAGTAGTGGGCGAAGCGGCAGGGCGCCGCGCCGGGCCCGGCGTTGCCGCTCCCGCTCATCCCGCCGGCGGCTCCGTGCGGCAGCAGCGCGGCTCGG
>VZUI01073936.1:0-58874 GCA_013401135.1 Cettia cetti
TTGTTTAGAGAGAGAAATGGGGCTCCATTTTTAGTTTGTTAGCCAGAAGTGCTGTAGCACTCAGGGTTTGTGAGACTGTAACAGAGATAAGAATTAATAAACACCTGAGTCTGAACATGAAACACCGTGTGGGGCATTTAATCCCAACTCTGGCAAAAAAGAAGATAAATGCAACAAGAAATCCCCAAATCGGGTTTCAGAGCAGCCCCTTCCCCAGCTGGTCCAGGAGAAAAATCTCCATAAAGAAAAGTGGAAAAAACTATTTATTTAACAACGTGCCACATGAAATGCTGCCCATGATTTGAGGGGGTCCCAGGCACAATTCCTGTCTCAAGGCTACTGCTAACCCTGGGAATTGTCAGCCCAGCCTTAGGAGCAGAGAGAAGGATTTAACAGCCTCTATTCATGTGCTGCGTGGGATTTTTAATGGATTTAATTCTATTTTATTGTTGTGATTCAAAAAGTACTCTTCAAGTTAAAATTACAGCTTCAGTCTAGATTATTCTCAGTGCTTTCTGGAAAGATTTTCTCCCTTTACAAGTTAAAATAAAGTCCCCCTCCTGCACCCCAGAGTCTGCAGTGGCAGCTGTGAGGCTGAGCCACATGCAGAGGCCTGTGAGCATCATTTGCCTCCTCTGGGTGAGCAGACAGATGTCCTTAGGCCAGGAAAATGTTGGATATTTAGCTTTAAAAACCAGGAGCAAACCATGGGTGAGCATATAGAGTGAGGAGCGTGTAAGAGAGGAGCTTTGAGTGTGATGGAGCAGATTAAACCCAAATTTAACAGGAATCTCTGGCCATGTGTGGAGGCTGCTGCACTGACCCCACCCTGATTTTGTGATCTGCCTTGCAGGAAGATCAAGACCAATTATTTCATTGTTTCCCTGGCCTTTGCTGACCTGCTGGTGTCGGTGCTGGTGATGCCCTTTGGAGCCATCGAGCTGGTCCAGGACAATTGGATCTATGGGGAGATGTTCTGCCTGGTGCGGACATCCCTGGACGTGCTGCTGACCACAGCCTCCATCCTGCACCTCTGCTGCATCTCCCTGGACAGGTAGGAGCTGGGCAGAGGCACTGCTGGCAGCCTCTGCTGTGTTCTTGGTTCTCCTGAGCTGCAGGAGATGGACCTGCTTGGAATGGCAGAGCAATCAATCTCTCCCAGGGGCCGTTTTTGGAGAGAATCCTGATGAGGGCAGAGGAATGTGGAATGGGGTGAGGTTTATGGGGAGGGGGGTGGGGTTGTTCTGAGCACAGCTCTGTTGGCAGCACTGGCCAGGTGTGGTTCTGTTCCTCCTTTGCAGAAAAGACACCTCAAATGCTTCCAAAGGAGGGATAGAGAGAAGGGCATCGTGCACAGGGGTTGTTCCAGCAGGGATTTTCCTCTGCTCCAGGGGAACAGGGAGAGGACGAGAGGGAACAGCCTCAAACTTCACCAGGGGAGGCTCAGGGTGGAACCAGCAGGAGTTTCCCCATGGAAAGGGAGCTCAGCCTTGGAAGTGCCCAGGGAGGTTTGGCGTGCCCATCCCTGGAGTGTCCCAGGAATTCCTGGACATGCTCCAGGCTGGTGACAAGGTGGGCATTGAGCACAGGATGATCTTGAAGGTCTTTTCCAGCCTAATTCTCCTGGGAGATCCTAAAAACTTTCCTTTCTTTCAAACTTTTCTTGCCATTTAAAAATAAAACCCAAAGCCTCAATAATTATTGGTGAGCAATTCTGTTTGAGTGCTGTCTGCAGATTTTCAGGGTAAATGGCAAAACTTCTGTAAGAGTTTTTCACAAGATAAACACTCAGTACAAAACATTTTGGCCATTCTGATAATTTTTAGAGCTTTTTTTTTTTTTAAGTTCTGTATGGAGATTTCAATACCTTTAAAAACACTGTTACTTCGTACTCCTAACAAAGCCAAAATAACCATAATTTTTCTTGTCATTGTGACAGCTGATATTTAAAAATGTGGCATTTCAAAATCTTGAGAGTCTGAGTGCAGCCAGACTTAAAAAAAAAAATATATTGCTTAACCTCTCTATTGATGGGCATCACTGCTCTGGGGTGGGAGACAGGGCACCAGCACAGGCAGTTTTGTATCCAGAGAGAAGCTGACGTCCAACAGCCACAGCTCCTGTCCTTATCTGCAAGTTTAGATGGCTGGAACACAAATGGGAAGCTCATTATCTTCAAACCATTGACAAATTGCCACTCTGAGCCAATTACCAGGAAAGCAGATGTTGGGCACCGTGCTCTGGACATGACCTTGCTCTCTGAAATGTTGGAGTTTGATTCTCAGGCTCTTAATTAGATAGAGAGGGTTGTGGAGAGAAGGGGAAATGGGATTTCAGCCCCGGATCTGCAGCAGGGGATGAGGAACCTCCCGTGTGGGGGGCACAGAAAGGAGGTTGCCCCTTTCTCCTGCCCTCCTGGACACCCCCCATGTCCCCTTCCCCTGCTGCCTGTCCCCATCTGTCCCCAGGATCCTGGGACAGCCTTGGAGTTGATGCTTTGGGATATCCCCCCACCTCAGCCCTTGGTGTTAAACATTCTCGGTAGAACCTTGAATTTCTCTGGCATTTTTTAGTTGGTTTGGGGTTGGTTTTTTCCACAGTGAGAACAGCATGAAGGGGCCAGAATGGATGAGAAGGTGGTGGCTGAGCCCAAAAGGGCAGAGCAGGTGGATGAATGAGAGGTTTTTGTGGAGGGAAGGATGACTCAGCTCAGCATGGATCCCTCCCTGGGCTGCAGAGGCAGCACTGCTTCCTTCCCAGGGCTTAATTCAATTTTTTAGCTGTTTGCTCTTGTGTTCATTCAGAATTTATGGCGGTGTGCTGCTACTAGTTGGTATTTTTCCTGTGATCTATTTCCTGCCTTCTGTTTCATTTCAGGGCATGCAGGTGTGAAGGGGTTTTTAAAGAAAACTGGGTGGTTAATCTAATCCCAAAGACTCTGTTTGGAAAGTCATTCCCTTCAACATATTCACAAAGTGTTGCTTGAAAAGACTTTTTTCAGATAATGTCTTGTATCTGTTTCCACTGCTACCTCTGGAAAAGAAGGAAACAAGCACTGAGGCTTGAATTCTCAAAAGCATTAGAGAAAATCTGGAGAAATCACCACATAATAAACTGATTTTACTGTTCAGACACAGGGAGAAAAGTACTGCAGAGAGCCTCTGTCAGTCTTAGCTGGAAAAGGGATTTTCCAAGGTAGCAAAGGCATCTCAGGTCTCACTGAATCCAAAGTTTGCTGCCACTGCCTCCTGCTTTTTCATCATCTCTTTGATATTCTAATATATTAGAGAAATTTACCCTTGAAATATTTATTTATTGCATGTTTTATGCATACATGTCCATTCTTTGTGCCAGTGCAATAAAAAATAATTGCACTGCAGATAAACAGACCCGGAAGCTCTGATGGAGTCTCCGAATACAGCGAACCTGTCAGGAGAGGCAATTTTCTCCTCCAATATTTGCAGTCCAATTTGCAATGCAATTACTCCTCAAAGTCTT
The DNA here is from genome assembly GCA_013401135.1 of Cettia cetti. Classification (NCBI taxonomy): domain Eukaryota; kingdom Metazoa; phylum Chordata; class Aves; order Passeriformes; family Sylviidae; genus Cettia; species Cettia cetti. The sequence continues at coordinate 3,499 of VZUI01073936.1, forward strand.
TGGGGGTGGGAAAACAACAGAGAAACAAACAGGTCCTAAATGTCTGTGGGTTTGGGTTTGGATGCACATCTAAATGCAGCTGGAGCATCCTCTGCCTGCTCCCTGCACCCTCCTGGCTGTCCCAGCCCAGAGCTGTGTCCCTGTGGGTGCTCTGTTCGTTGCATTGTTTCAAAAACCAGCCCTGGGAGTGTTCTTTGATCTCAGACTGATCCTACACCCAGGCCAAGCCCAAAATCCCTGCTGAACCAGGGCTAAAGCACGGCAGATGCTCCCAGAGAGTGTCGGAGCAGAGCCACAGATGCTCCTTGTGCTGTTTGCAAACATTAATTACCATTAATGGACTGTTCAGGCAGCAATTTAGCACAGTCCCGCGGGAGAGGTGATGTGGTAAAGCCTCCCAAGCCCTGTGGTGGCACTGTGACAGCAGCCCTGTCCCTGTGCCAGGGCACGGAGCGTGGCCCTGAGGGATGCGGGGTGGGCACTGCCCTGCTCCCCGTGCTCCAGCCCAGCACTCCATGCTCATCCCCTTCCCCTGGCATCACAGGCAGGCACGGGGGACTGGCTGGTGCCCAAAGGATGCCCAGGACATGGCTGGGGGCACGAGGTCTTTTCCCAGGCTGGGAGGAAGCTGCAGTGCCCAGCGGTACCCTGGAACATCCCTGGATCATCCCTGGAACATCCCTGAGCATCCCTGGCTGCCCAGGGTGGGGTTGTTGGTGGGGAGAATGATTAAACTTTGGGTAGCTGTCAGTAATTAATGGCTACAGAGTGATCAAATGCCCCAGATTGCAGCTGGAGTTCTGCCTGGGCTGTGAATTCCCTGTGCCTGTCTCACCTGGAGCTCAGGCAGCCCCGGTGGGAGCAGAGAGGCAGCGCAGGCAGGGGCTGGGCACGGGCAGCTGCAGCTGGCCCCGAGGCTGGGAGAGGTGACACCGCTGTGGAGCTGTCCCTGCCAGGCAGAAAACCAGCCCAGGGTTTGCAGAATCCAGCTCTGAGAGCATTAAGGAAAATCCCAGAGCAGATGGCCACAGCACAGGCTGAGGGATGCTCTGTCCTTTATTAATCTTTGCAAACCTCCAGAAATATTTCGTTTATTTTGTCACCCTTGCTGCCAATAACCCTCCACACACCTCAGCCTCACGGGGATGGTGGAGGAGCCCTCTCTCATCTCCATTTGGCAACATACATTTGTTTGTGTTCCCTACTAAATTTATCCAGCTCCAATTAACTGTTCTCTTTAGCATTTTTCTCAGTGTAATTATCTCAACACCAGCAGGCCGTTGTTTTTCTAATAAGAATTTAATTTTGTTAGATATAATCATTTTAGGACATTTTCTTTTTCTGGACCAACGATGCAGAACTTTGTTTTCTTTGGCACAATGAGAGCCCAAAGCTTATTTGCTCAATGGGAAAAAGGAAAATAGAAAGAGCTGTCCTTTCCAAAAAAAATGTTCAAATCTGGTTATAAAGAGGCCAGAACCTGTTTTCACTGAAATATCAGCAACAGTAGTGTTGGATTCATTTCCCACAGGCACAAATAAATTGAAATTGTGGCTCCTTAGGTTCATCACTTGGTCAGGGCTCAGCTGGAGACTCTGTCCCAGTCTGGATTCTCTGAGGGACAAGGACAAGGGCAGTGACTTCCCACTGACAGAGGGCTTGGCTCTTGCACCCAGCTTTGGGAGACAGCCAGCAGCACCCACAGTTTTCCCATCCTTTTGTCTTCTTTAGTCCAGTTTTCCCATTTTTTGTCTTCTTTTTTCTGCAGTTTCCCCATCTTTTGTCTTCCTTTTTTTTTTTTTTTTTTTTTTTTTTTTTTTTTTTTTTTTTTTTTTTTTTTTTTTTTTTCAGTTTACCCATCTTTTGGCTTCTTTTTTCCTAGATGATTTAAAAGGGGGTGAAATATTACTCAGTGTGAGCGCTCAGTGAGAGTTCTGTGTCTCATCCTGGCCCCAGTGATGATCCAGCATATGCTCTGTACATCATTTTCCATATGCACATGACACCAAATGCTTTGAAGCGTGGGCCACCCCCAGAGACAGGCTGTTAATAAGGCTGGGGGTGGATTTGTCTGGCTCTGATAGCTCCAGAGCTCCTTGCAGGGTAGTGCCTACAGGCTCCCAGCTCCCAGTTGCACTGCAGACCTGGGAGATGCTTTAATTCCTCTCCAAGGGCAAGGAATGATCTCCTGCAGCTCAGGAATTCCATTTCTGGAGTGCCCAGGAGGCAAGGAAGGAGCAGTGGTGTGGTCAGAGCATCACAGGGCTTGAGGCAGGAGCTGAGCTCTCCAGGGCAGCTTTTCCACTGCCACGGGATTGAGGAGATCTTTGGATAAAGAAATAATGTATTTATTTCCTTGCCATGGCCCACAGCCTGATTGGGCTGCTGTCAGTCACAGCCAGGGTGTGGAACTGCAGTGGTTCCTACCTGGACCTTCCAGGGCCTGAGGGAAGATGGAAAGAGAGTGCCAGGAGGAGGGAATGGCTTCCCACGGCCAGAGGGCAGGGATGGATGGGATTTGGGAAGGAATTCCTGGCTGGGAGGGTGGCAGGCCCTGGCACAGGTGCCCAGAGCAGCTGTGGCTGCCCCTGGATCCCTGGCAGTGCCCAAGGCCAGGCTGGGCACTGGGGCTGGAGCAGCCTGGGATAGTGGGAGAGGTCCCTGCCATGGCTGGGGTGGAATTAAATCATCTTTAGTGTCCCTTCCCTTCCCTGTGATTCTGTGGTTTCTGCAGTGGCCAGAAGAACCATAAGGGCAGAGAAATGATGGATTTCTCCTTTTCAGCCACCTGTAAAATGTTAGCACTTGATTCATTCCTGTGGCAAATGTCTGATAAGGAGGAGAGGTATTATAATAACCTTTGCTTTATTGGAAGAGCTGCAGCTCTGGGAAGGGATTCCTGTGTTTCCCCTCCAGTGGAGAATGTCATTGCAGAGGAGAGGAGGTTTCACATCACCTGCTCTGCCCTGGGTAACAGGGAAGTGAACATTTGCAAGGAACTTGACTGATAATAGAGAGAATTATTATTTAATTGGGCCTGGACAGGGTATTAATCATGTGTATGTATTGCATTTTATGTTCATCCATCACGCTGCCACAGCAGCACACATCAGATATTCCTTGTGAGCCCAGGAAAACAGCTCTGCCTTGAAACGAAGCAGAAACACAGAGCATGTCTTTATTCCAGCCTCTGACTAAAACTATTGATAATCTCACAGATATAATTACTTTTCTCCCAGTGAATAAATAGCTGCTTAAATGCTCAGGCCACCACATACATCAAACCCCAGCTCCTGCAAAAACTGTGACTCCCAGACCTGCTGGTGGCACCCACAGCTGCCTGTTGTCGGATTCCTTGGGTGGAAACCCTGCAGGGCTCTGGAGAAGTGGGAGCTGTGCTCCTCTGCCTCCCTCCCCATCACACAATTGTCACCCACACCCTGCTCAGGGCACTTTGTCACCCAAAACAGTGACAGGAGGAGCCCAGCTCGACTCGCTGAGCACGGGGGAAGCTCTGGTAGCAGCACCAGCAGAAAATGAAATAAAATAAAACCTTTCGACATGAAAGTGGAGGAAAATTGCTGCTGAATCACTGGGAGGGAAGAAATATGAGAGCTTAAGGTGTCATTTTTACAGGCATAATTTTTACTCTAATGGCCTTTAATAGCAGGAACAATTCAGTGTAATTCTTTCAGCTGCAGCAGAGAGAGGAGCAGAGAAATGTGATCATTCAACTGCTGGCAAGAATTGTTTTCCTGCTGTAGTTAATTAGCAGTGTACAGTGGTTTTCCCTTCCTGTTTGCTTAGCCAACTCGTCCAAGGGTAGCTGCTGTCTTGGCTGGTTTTATCCTTTTATTTATTGGATGTCTTCTTTTACCCTTTCTGCAAAGAACTGGAGTCTCTCATGACTTGGCTTTGATGCCTTTGAAGTCCAGCACTTTCAGTGGGTGACTTTGAGATCACAAACAATTAAATAGTTTAAATATATATATTTAATATAAATCCTTTGTGTTGAGAGTCAGAGGAGCAGCTCTGACACCAAGAGAAGCTCCCTCTGTCCCAGTAAACATCCCAAAAATTCCCGTTGGAATTCAAATGTCATTTCCTGGGACAGGGATCAGCCCCAGGGGAGCTGGAGCTCCACTAGAGGAACATTTCACCCACAGGTCTAAAAGAGCAGCTCCTGGCAAATCCTATTTCTTTGGAAGTGCAGCTTTCCAGAGGAACAGAGACTGATTTTTCATGCACACAGGGAACCAGAGGAGAGCAGAGGAATTATCAAATTGCAGGAGTAGTTTTATGCCTGTTTCAGCGTTTTTCCCCTGTGACATTTTGAGTCTTGTTTCAAAGAGACTTTTAAGAAATGTTTTCTTTTGACACTTTGATATTATTTCAAGCCTCTGTGTGGAATATATCATCTGATTTTATCAAAATAAAGCAATTCAGTTGACTCCACATGACTTTAATAAAAAAAAGCCTTAGGAAAAAATGGAAATTCTTATATTTTTGTGCCTGTTTAGGACAAAGCTCTTGGTTCCCACCCAAATCTTGATGAAATAAATGTACATCTCAAAGAACAGCTCTTTAATACACACACATGTGCTTGCTAATTTAATTCCTCTAATTCATGGTTCTGCTGACCTCTTAAAATTTTTTATAGAGTGTGCTGAAATCCAAAAATCCAAAGAGCCAAAAATATTTTATTGGGAACTGAAGTTGATTGTCAGGCCAGGACCACTGAAAGTCTGCAACTGGATATTTGCTGACCTGGTCTTCTTCAGAATAAATAATAATTTCAGAGCTGGATATTTCCAGTTTTAGGTTTGCTACCCCTTCCTGATGGAGAGATCCTCCTGCAGAGGGTGGCACAGGGATCAAACAAACAGAAAATCTGATTTCTTATCTCTTTGAGAAGACATTTTTAGGTCGTAACTATTTTAGGAGCAGGGACCTGTTGTACTTGTGATATTTTGAATGGAGCTGGAGGAGAGTTCAGGGCACATCCCCTCGGTGGCACAAAGATTCCTTTGCCCTGTCCTTGGGAAGGTTAAAGCCCAGCTGGAAAAGAGGTGAATTCCTGGGAAATGGGAAACCACACCTCATTTTACCAACCTTTTCAGAGCTTTGGGAGACTTTGTTAATTTGTTGTATCAGCCTTTGCAGCCTTGACAAAATAAATCTCCAGTGCAGGTAGGAAATTCAGCTGAGGCTGCCTGGAAGGAAGGGATATTCCTTGGAGGGTGGGGACATCCTCAGTGCAGAGGGAGACCAGGGCTGAAAATGGAATTTCTCCCTTGCCCTGTGACCTCAGACAACCCACAGCATTTACCTGTGCCTCACTCTGCCTGGCTGGAAGGCAGAAAACTCTGACTTTTCCTTGAACCCTGTGGAAACCTCCCACGTTCCTGTGTGAGAGGCCCAAAGGAAGCAGGCTACCGACTCCTGTTTTCCCTCTATTTTGAAAGGCAGGAGATACAGCTGGAGACAGAGCTTTGCAATTTAATTTTTAGGAGGCTTGGAAGTCTGCTGTGAGTGTTCCTGTCCCTTTTCTCCCTGCAGGTACTATGCCATCTGCTGCCAGCCCCTGGTGTACAGGAACAAGATGACCCCGCTGCGCATCGCGGTGATGCTGGGAGGCTGCTGGGTTATCCCAACCTTCATCTCTTTCCTCCCTATCATGCAAGGCTGGAATAGCATTGGCATCATCGACCTGGTGAGTAGCTAAGGAAGGGCACCAATCCAATGTGTTGGGTGCTGGATGTTCTTTAAAAAGCAATTTTCAGGGAAAGGGAAAAAGAAGGAGAAATTTCCTGTTCCTGGTGCAGAGGGGCTGCTGGGGGGGATCTTTAAGGGGGGTTTGAAGTGGCTCTGTCCTGGAAGGATGGGCACAGGGACAGTGCTGGCCTAGGGGAGGATTTTACCCACATTCACTCTCAGTTCAGTCAGGAGTCCTTGGAAAAATGGCCAAGCCCCAGCTGGCCCCCGACAACACCTCAGGAGTCCTTGGCCCCCTTGGCCTTTGCAGCATTTGCTTAAATAAGAGGCAGAATTATTCTTTTGGGAAAATAAATAAGAGCTTGTAGTGCCAGGACAAGGGAATGGCTGCACACGGCCAGAGTAGGGTTAGATGAGACAGTAGGAAAAAATCCTTCCCTGTGAGGGTGGTGAGGCCCTGGCACAGGTTGGCCAGGGATGTGTCCAAGTGTCCCAGGACGGCTGGACAGGGCTTGGAGCAATCTGGTCTCATGGAAGGTGTCTTTGCCCATGACAGGGGGTGAAGTGAGATCATCTTCAAGGTCCCTCCCAAGCCAACCCATTCTCAGATTCTCCCATTCCCCCTTCCTCCCTCCTTCCGTGCCTCATCCTCCTCTCCTCACCCCAGATCCAGCAGAGGCAGTTCAACAAGGCCTCCAACTCCACCTACTGCATCTTCATGGTGAACAAGCCCTACGCCATCACCTGCTCCGTGGTGGCCTTCTACATCCCCTTCCTGCTGATGGTGCTGGCCTACCACCGCATCTACGTGACGGCGCGGGCCCACGCGCGGCAGATCCGCCTGCTGCAGCGAGCGGGGAACCCCGCCGAGCCCCGGCAGCACCCGCAGCAGCACCTGCAGGAGCCACAGCAGCACCCACAGGAGCCACAGCACCCGCAGCAGCACCTGCAGGAGCCACAGCAGCACCCACAGCAGCACCTGCAGCACCCACAGCAGCACCTGCAGCACCCGCAGCATCACCCACAGCAGCACCCCCAGGAGCCCCGGCAGCACCCCCCCGACCAGCACAGCACCCACCGCATGAAGACCGAGACCAAAGCTGCCAAGACCCTGTGCATCATCATGGGCTGCTTCTGCCTCTGCTGGGCGCCCTTCTTTGTCACCAACATCGTGGATCCCTTCATAAACTACACCGTGCCCGGCAAGCTGTGGACGGCCTTCCTGTGGCTGGGCTACATCAACTCGGGCTTGAACCCTTTCCTCTATGCCTTCCTCAACAAGGCTTTCAGACGTGCCTTCCTCATCATCCTCTGCTGCGGCGACGAGCGCTACCGCAGGCCCTCCATCCTGGGCCAGACCGTGCCCTGCTCCACCACCACCATCAACGGCTCCACACACGTGCTGAGGTGAGTGCTGGCCTGGGGAGGCTGCCTGCAGCAGTAGATGCTGTTAAAGGGATTTTATAAGCTGGGGGTTTATTAAAAGGCCTTCAAAGGATGCACCTTGGGTGATACAAGAGCCTGGTTGAGACTACACCCAAGATGGACCAAGATGGACTCTGAGTCATCTGGGAGGTTCTTCATCCTTGGGGCTGGTTCTTCTGGTGCCTTGAGAGGCTGCCTGGAACAGGCTGGGCAGAGGGAAAGGAATGAAGTGGGGATTGATGAAAAGGCTTCAAAGGACACACCTGGGGCAGTGCAGGAGCCTGGCCAGGGCTGCACCCAGGATGGCCCAAGGTGGGCCCTGGCTCAGGAGTTTCACACTTTTCTCAGTTTGGGCCCATTCACAGCTGGGGTTCACTGTCCAGGGACAGCTCCAGGGGATGCAGCCCCACCCTCCCAGGCTGCTCTCCTCACCTCGCTGCTCTTTGCACTGCTGGGGCTGGAGCTGCAGTGCTGCCCTTGCATCTGGGGCTGGAGAAGGAATTGTTTTGTCTGGCTGAGCTGGGAGGAGAGCTTGCTCACACTTTATATGAAGTTCAGAGCTATGCACCAGTGCAGGGCAGATTCTGGAAAATATGAAAGCCAGAACTCAAGGCATCAGCCCAGGGCTGCACAGAGCCTGCAGCCACCAGCAAGAGGAGTCTGTAGAGGATTGCTTTCATTTTGCAATGTCTTGGAGGTACAAGTGCTTAGAAATAAGTATGAAATGCTTAGAAAGGGATGGGGCAGAAGCAATCCTGAGGGTGCTTGGACAGGCTGGGTTTGTAGGGAACAGGTCTGAGCAGTTTCTCCAGAGGTGTGCCTGGGAGGGAGCTGGGAGAATGCAGAAGTTGTCTGTGAATTTTGGCATCATTTGGTCTGAAGGGAACAGCTTGACCCCGTGCATGCTGCCTGCTGCATCTTCTTTAGGAAGCAGACCAAAAGTTTCTGCAGTTGTGCCAGTGGGACTTTACAGCTGCTCTTTGTCCCCTGGCAGAGAGAGCAGTGGCAAGAGGGACAGGCCTCGTGCTGAACTCAGCTATGAGAAAAATGAGCACAATAAAGAACTGTAAATAGATGGGGATTTCTGGGTGTTCAGGGTTCTGTGTAACGCCAGACTGAAAAAAGCCAAAGTCATCTGAAAAATGCTGTGTTCCCCTTGAAACAGATTGTTTGCATTTCTTCTGTCATGAGTAGATATTTATTCAACACAAACCAACAAACTCCTGCCTCCATGAATCATTGAACTCTTGTACAGCACAAGTGGATGGGGAGCCAGGTCAACATTGCTGCAATTCCTGGATGAAACAAGTTGTGAAATTTTACCACAGCAGAGAAGACTTCGGGTGAAATATATTTGAGCAACAAATATATCAGAGCAGACAAACTCTGGAACATATGGGTCAGGGAGGTCACTCTGTTGTGTGTTCCCATTTCCTCTCAGAAGTGCTCAGAGCACTGCTTTGGTCTCTTCAGGGAAAGCCCTAGTGAGAGGTTTATTTACCACTCATTTTCCAGCACTGAGAGGTCTTCTCCAAATGTCAATTGGATTTCTCTAAAGGAAAACACATCCTGATTTTTTTCTCTTGAAAGAGCCAAGAGAAACAAAGTGGGAAAAAACAGAAACAAGCACCTTGGGAGGTTGGAACTGCAGCAAGCCCCAGTGTTCCCTGCTGCCACTGGAACAGGAGTGCAGCAACTCAGGGCTCCAGTTTTTAGAGGTTTAACAGCTCCACGGATCCATTGGAATAAAAATAAATCCCTGCAGGTTGTAGGAAAGAGGTCAGAGCTGCTGTGGAGCAAAGGATGAGTGATCACAGGATCCTGGAACAGCAGAATGGTTTGTGTGGGTGATTGAATGCTTTGTGCAGTTTTTTGAATGTTTGGGGATGTTTTTTGAATGGTTTGGGGTGTTTTTTGAATGGTTTGGGGTGTTTTTTGAATGGTTTGAGATGTTTTTTGAATGGTTTGGGGTGTTTTTTGAATGGTTTGGGGTGTTTTTCAGTGTTTTGGGGTGTGTGGCTCTCAGCCAGGATTCCCCCGGGGCACAGGGTGGTCCTGGGGGTGGAGCAGTGATCCCATCCCACCCTGAGGGGGGATTTCATGGGCTGCAGTTGTGGCTCAGCTCTGGAAAGGCAGAGGCTGTTCCTCAGAGCTGTTCCTGACCCACCCAGCAGGTCTCTCACAGGTCTGGGCTTACAGGTAAAATATCTCCTCCTGCTCCTCTTGTCCCTTATCCTTCCCTGTGCACGAGGACAGATGGAGAGGCCACGGAGCTTCCCAAGGCAGAGCAATACCCTCAGTGCTGGGGGTTGGCAAGGGTTAAAACCTCTGCCTGCCCGAGAATTTTAACGATCCTGCGAGATGAATCAGAGCTCTGACAGGTTCTGTCTCCTTCACTACAAGTTCATTAAGCCCAAGTGGATCGTTTTGTCTTGCTCTGCCCTTCCTTCCCTCCATTCCCCAGCACTCCCTGTTTCACACTGGAATTGCACTGGGCATTTTTGGAGGTATTTTGGAGGCAAGTGTGGAGTTCTTGTGCTGGTGGCACCCACAGAGCTTTGGGGTCTGTGTTGTCCCTTCTCCAGTAGTTCCTTTGTTTCTGGCACCAAGAGAGAAGATTTCTTCCCCCTTGCCAAGGTGCTGATAAAGCACATTCCCACTAAATTATTTTTTTGGAAATTCCTGAACAAAAGCATGAGAAACACAGCAAATGATGAGCATTTAAACGATTTCAGTGATATTTCATTTGTTTTGCCCAGGGCAGGGCAGCCAGAGGTTGCTCAAGATGTGTTTTCCACTCCAGAGGTTTCAGTCCAGGGATCAGCTCCCTGTGCCAACAGAAGTGGCTCCAGACCAAGCCCAAGCTGAGGGGATCTGATTGCTGCCTGGAAATGCAATATTGTTACATAGTCAAGAGATAATTTGATTTTCACCTAAATTTCATTAGCTGCCAACCTGCAAAGGGATTCTCTAAAAATACGGGGGATGATTAAACTCAATAACAACTAAAAAAAGAGTTTTGTCATTTCTCGAAGGAGCTTTCTTAATTTTTTTAACGAAGCTTTGCCAATATTTACAACCAAACTTCTGTTCCAACTTCCTTGGCGTGGTTTTCCAGCTTGGCATCAGTGCCAGCCTTTCTGTGGCATTCCCTGTGACCATCAGAGGTCCCTCAGACAGATTTGGGCTGAGCCAGGGAGTGCAGGGTAGATTTGGGGTCTGCTGCAGGACCCAGAGCAGAGGAACCCTCAGGCCCAGGAATGTGGGTGTTCCACAAAGTTACCACCCTGTGTCAGAGGAGCCTCCTTCCCCAAACCCTGCTCCCCAAAGAGCAGCACGCTGCTGGAGCCTTGTCCCAGCTCCAAAAATGCCTCACAGAGAGCTTCTGATAAGAGAAAAGCCTCTTGTAATTGTGCTGAGTGAAATCAAGATATTTATCTTATTTCCTACAAAAGAAACGGGGGATTAGAGCTTTAAAGACCTCAGCTTCCTTCAATTTTCGATTTTCTAAAGATTCTCTCTTTCAATATGCCTGGATGTTGGACAAAAGAGATTACAGTGAAGCTGAACCCCTTTTTATTTGATCTAACACAAGGTTCAGGATCAGAAGTTCTGCATCAGTTTGTGTCAGGTGGGGAGGCTGAGGCTCTGCAGGGCACCTTGAGCTTTGAAGTGACTGAAATGTAACTCCTCTTTGCTTTCAATTGCACCGTTTGTGCTGTGGCTAATGAAGTCACCCCAAGCACAAATCATGCAATTGATAGTTACAAATTGATAGTTATCAAAGATCAAGCAATTCCTAGTTAATGAAGTAATAATTAAGTTGTGTTATGGTGGGATAGGATCTTCCAGCTGGAGTTGGGGATCCGTGGCCCAGAGCAGAGCAGGGCCCACATTCCCTGCAGCTGGAATTCCTGACAGCTCCTCTGGCACACGGCAAAGCCCAGACTGGGGGAAATTCCCACTTACATCCTGGAGTGCGGCTCCAGCGACAGCACTCAGATAAAACAGACACCCCTCACAATGCAGCACGTATTGAATCCCACTCCCAGCCCTTTGACAGCCTCTCCACTCATTCCAGAGATCCAAAACAGCATTTGAAACTTATTTTTGTACCTTAATAAATTCTATTATGGATAGAAATTTGCTCTCCACCTACTTGCCTTCTGTTCCAACTGACCTTTGAATGTGTTGGGCTGGTTCTCTCCTCTCCAGAGATTAATTTGGTTTATCAGCAAAGCGTTTTCAGACAATGCAAATCAGCATGTGCAAAGAGCTCCACATGCCTTGGGGTCAGAATTTCTATAGAAACTTCAGCAATTATTGTCATGTTCTGTTCTTCCTAGGGGCAGCAGTATCTCCAACTCAGAGCTAATTGTGTAAGTGCATTTTAATTTTAGGCTTGCTTCTTTGTTCTTCCTTTCAATAATTCTCTTCCTTGCTGATTGCTAGAGAATAATTTATTTAAGCATTGTATGCACCACCCCATTGTAAACCCACAATGTGGAAAACCTTCCCTCTTGCTGCATTAAAATTGTTTTTAAGGCTTTTGGAGTGGCTGTGGGAGAGAAAACTTTGTTATTCCCATGGCATTTTGGCCACAAATTTGGTACTTCTAGGAAGGTGTCACGGACTTTCAGCACATCTGTTGTGATTTGATTGATTTTTAACCATTTGTCATTTTTGGGATCCTCCCCATTGCCTGTGGTGCTCACCCACCTGTGATCCCAGCCCTTGGGCAGCTCTGAGCATCTTTCCACATTCAGCTATCCATTTCAAACCAGAAAAAAACGGCGTTTGGAGGGTTTGGTTTGGTTTATTTGGCACAGCAAAGGCGATCCTTGCCACCTTCTGCTGCTCAGCCCATCTTGAATGGGAATCGAGGCAGAGCCAGGCTTGGTTTGGGTTTGCCACCAGTAAAGCTGCACTTTTGCCATGGAAATGTGGGGATGACATCCTGCCCTGCAAATATTCCATCCCTATTAAATCCAGCTGATTAAGGCTGCTCCTGCACGAGCTGATGATTTCCAGCCCTCACTCCTGCATTCATCTTTCTGTTCTGCGGCCACGGCAGAGCATTCCAGCCATCCCAGAAAGGAGCATTTTAAAATGCAGGTAACCAGATTTAGGAGGCAGTTTGGGAACTCCCCAGGGACTCCTACCCTGGGCTGCCCTTAAATTGGCTTCCAGAAGGCACAGCCACATTCCAGGCACGGCTTTGAGATGAGTTTTGCACAGCAAAACCCTGGGGACAGGCTAGGCTGTATAATTTTTCCTTGCTGGAGCAGGACTGGGCTGGGAGCGGGAGCATCATCCCGAATTCCTGCCTCACTCTGGTGCTGCTTCCCCTCAGAGAAGGCAGAATTCCCATCCTGCTTCCTTCAGCCCTGCTTGGCGGTGGTTTCAGAGCCAGCCGTGTCCTGGAGCGTGGATTGTGTCTGACAGGCGTTCGGAGATCTCCCTGAAGGGCTGTTAATGAGGCTGTTAATTTGTGTCATTGCGCTGAGCCATCAAAAGCGCTTCAGGAGCTGCAGGGCACGTGGCACTAAAGAGCTTTTTGCTTTATCTGGTGAAGTGTTTGTGTTGTCGCGGGATCGCTGAGGCTGGAAAAGCCCTCCGGGATTGAATCCAGGCTGTGCCCATCCCCAGCTTGTCCCAGCCCAGAGCACCGGGTGCCACCTCCAGGAATTCCTTGGCCACCTCCAGGGATGAGCACTCCAAACCTCCCTGGGCAGCCTCTTCCATTTTCTTTAATACTTTGCCTCTATATGATGTCACTGCCCAAACCATGCCACATCCACACAGGAGCGTTTTCCTGCTCTGAAATCCTTTTCTTTCTCAAAATGAAGTTTAAAAATCCCTTCAACCTCCGTGTTTACCAAGCTCTGAGTCCTGGCAGTGCTTTTTCCACCGCTGAAGTGAAGCCACTTCTGGAAAAACACATAAACAACAGTTTAAGTGCCATGCACAGCAATATATTGTGGAGATTTATTTAAGAATTGAAGGAAACAAAATGGATTTGTCCCTTTGCGAGGCTACGTGAAACAGAGCAGAGCCAAACAGGCAAAGTCAAGTACAAAAGAAAAGAAAAATCAAGAAACTGGTCATGTCTCATATTAATGTTATCTATGAGTAACTTTATCACTGATTGATCTGTCAGTGCACGGGAGCAGCCCCGGTTTGCACTGATATATTAAAGGCACATGAATGCATTCAGGGAGATTCATGCCCTGTGCTGCTGAGGTGACAGGGCTTTTATAGCACCAGGGTTGGTATTTATTAGCAGGGAAAGCACTTCATAACACTTGGATCCAACGTTTGAGACAAGAACTGCACAAAGCAACTGCTCCGCGGGCAGGAAAGCAATTAGGAGTGACACTGCCACAAGTGCTGCCAGGAGATCTTCAAAGAGCTGCGTTCCACGGAGGCAGCACGGCTCCGGGGCTGGCAGTGGGGAAGGAGGGGGTGTTTTATCCAGCAGGAATGTCCCATCCACCTCCCCGGCCAGGGCTGCACCTCCTGCAGCTCCCGGGCATCCCTGGAGATCCATCCTTGGGCACAGCCCTGCTCAGCCTCAGTGGGAGGGAGGAAAGCCAGGCACTGATCTCTGCTCCTGGGACAGGGACAGCACCCAGGGCAGGGCTGGAGCTGGGCCAGGGCAGGGTTGGGTTGGATTTTGGGAAAGGTTCTTCTCCCAGAGGCTGCTGGCACTGCCCAGGCTCCCCAGGGAATGGGCACGGCCCCGAGGCTGCCAGAGCTCCAGGAGAGCTTGGCCAGCACCCAGGGGTGCTCAGGGTGGGATTGTGGGGCTGTGCAGGGACAGGAGAGCTTGGAGAGCACCCAGGGGTGCTCAGGGTGGGATTTTGGGGCTGTGCAGGGCCAGGAGAGCTTGGAGAGCACCCAGGGATGCTCAGGGTGGGATTGTGGGGCTGTGCAGGGCCAGGAGCTGGGCTGGGTGATCCTGTGGGAACTCAGGATATTCCAGGGTTCTGTTCTGTGAGAGAACCCCATAAAACACCAGCTCACAGAACTCAGGCAAATGAATGATGCACTTCAGTGACAAACCAATTCTTTTGTTTGTGAAAGGACCTTTGTCCTTGATAAATTTTAAAACAAGCCCATAAAATCCTTTAAAATAAGCTGCAAGCTAAATTAATTTCCCTAAAACCCTCTCTCCCCCTATGCTTGGCTTCACATGTGTTTGCCTGGGAAGATTTGGCTGTAAAATTTTGTCTGCTCACCCTGGAATTGTTCTTGTCCCATCATTAACAGTTGGGCAGCACAGGCACGAGCAGGAGGAAGGGAATGTCCAGCTCCCAGATCCCCTCCAGAGCAATACTGGAGAGGTTTTGGAAAACAGGCAAAGAATTCCTGCTTAAAACCCTATGGGGAGACAGGAGAAGGATTTTCTTGAAAAGCAGGATGACTCCCAGGATGGTTTATGGACAAAAGGGCTGCAGCTGATGGCTCAGATGGCTCCAACACTAAAAGTCAGGCTCCTTTCAGTGGGAGGTTTGGGAATGTAGCTCTGACTTATGCCATTGACTGCTCAGTGTTTGATGTGGGGCTGTTCCTGATTAACCAGCACTGTGTTTTTTCCTTTTTCCCCCTTAACTCCCTCACTGTGTCTGTCTTTGCTCCTTCCTGCACTAAAAGTGGCTGTTCCTCTGTCTCCAAGCTCCTCCTGCTCTTCTGCAGCAGACCAGCTCCTGTCTAGCCATGACCATGCTCTGTAAGTCCTTTCTTTTATTACTGCAGCTCTGTCTGTTCACTGTTTATTGCAACCGTCTTGAAACCCTCCTTTATTCATAGCTTAACATTTGTGGGGTGGAGGCATCAGCCCCAGGGGCACGGGGGTGTCTGACAGGGCTCTGGGAGTGGCTGCAGGATACTGTGGATAAGGGATTTTCCCCTTTGGGATGGTTGTTCTCACTCCAAGGACCAGGGTCCAGCCCTGCAGGGTCTCCTCAGTGGGCAGCACACAGAGAAAAGCAGGATACAGAGAGTGGGTTTGGATATCAGGAAAAATTCTTCCCTGTGAGGGTGGGGAGGCCCTGGACCCCTGGAAGTTTCCAAGGCCAGGTTGGACCTGTCTTCAGTCAGTTCAACCTGACCTGGAGGCTTCCCCTTCCCCCAGAGGTTCCAGCTGTGTTCCTGCCCCCCTGGGAATGCTCCAGGGCCAGGCACTTCCAGACATGCAGCCCCAGGAAAGTGGAATTAGTGTGGAATTGGCTTCCTCTTCAAAATGTTTTTGGAACGAGGGCAGGGGAAAGGAGCAGGGCTCATCCCAGCACCGAGCAAATCCTGGTGGTCACAGTGACAGGCTCCCCTGTGGGATGGCAGTCACAGGGACTGACACAGGGAATGCATCCCCAGCTGCCATCCCTTCAGCTGCAGCCCCAAACCCTGGGCAGACTGAGCAGCTCCCCCTAAACCTGCAATTATCCCAACAGGTCTGTGGCAGGCACGGGCTTCCCTCTCCTTTTTTCCCTCCAGGGCTTTTGTTTATCCCTCATCAGGTACCCGGATTTCAGGGAGGCAGCAGAGCTCAGGGCAGTTTCTGTTCCCCCCACGCTGAAGTTTGCTCAGCCAGGCTCCCCGTGTCCCTGGGCACACAGGAGGCAGAGCTGTGCTCAGGCTGCAATCTGCTCCCTGCAGCTGCTCTGCAGAACCCCCAGCCCCTCGGGAGAGCTGGCACCATCCCTCCCAGCCCTGCAGGAAACAAATCATGGAATGCTTTGGGTTGGAAGGGACCTTACAGCTCAGCTCTGCCACCCTGCCGTGGGCACCTTCCACTGTCCCAGGTTATTCCAAGCCCTGTCCAGCCTGGCCAGGGGCACTTCAGGATTCTTCATATTTTGGGATCTAAATCGTCACTGAGCACTCAAAGGTCTCAATTCCAGCTGTAATCCCTTCAGTCTTATGTGTCAGGTGTCTGTGAAATGTCCTCGTGTGAGTGCTTCTGTCTGCTCTCATTCCTCTGGAAACATCCCTGTGTCCATCCCTTCACTGTGATCCATCTTGGCTGCAATTTTCCCAAAAAAGCTCCACTGGAGAGAGGCTGCAAACGTGATCTGCTGGGTGTGCTGCTCCCTCTGCTCTCCAGTAGGGTTGCTGCCTCTGCCTGGAACAATCCAAGCTGAGCTGCTGCCAAACCCTGTGACCCTTGAACATAACACCTCTCCCCTCGTTCTGCTGGACACAGAGAGGAAAATCTTCATTTTTCCCATCATATCTATGCAAAGCAGTTACAAAACCTCACCCATCTGGTCTGGTAGGATTTTACACTTCCCTGCTCAAAGTGATAAATACCTCCCTCAAGGTCAGGACAGCAGCAAAAGTAGCTCAGATTCAGAAAGCAACAAGGAGCAAGGACCAAAAAAAAAAAAAAAAAAAAAAAAAAAAAAAAAAAAAAAAAAAAAAAAAAGCACTGGAAAAAGCTGCCCTGGGCAGCCCCTTCCAGCTCTGGGCCAATTTTCCCTGGTCTAGAGACAGAACTGGGGTGATAAAACTGCTTCTGGTTCTTCTGCTTCTCTCTTTGTCCTTGTTTATGTCCCCTAGCTGATTTTGTCACAGTTGTTATTGATGAGATCCTCGGTAAGGCTGCAGAAAAGTTATTGGAGATGGTGCTGGGATTTTTTTAAAGCTTAGAAGCACTGAGAGAGAAGTTGTCAGTGCCTGTCATAGGAACACAGCTGACTGAAACAGCACAGGCATCAGAAAAAGTGTTTTCAACCTGTAACTCAAACCTTTCCCCACAATCATCCTTGGAGGCTGCAGGATGTGCCTGGAAGGAGAAGGAAAAGCTCCTTTTTATCTTTTTTCCCTACATTCACAACCCCTTGGTGTGGTAAGGACGATCCCTGGTGGGACTTATGGCTGTAGAGGTACAAGAGGTGTCTTGGAGAGAGGTTTCAGCAGCAGAAACCAGGGGCTGCCCAATTTCCCAAAGCATAAATCCTTCCGTTTTGAGGAATGCTGTCCAAGAACCAATGGAATCAGCCAGCTTGGAACAGGCTTCCAGCTGGAAAGGCAATAAGGATGATCAGTGCTTCATTAGCAGCGTGACTCCAGGATTAATTGCCAAGTGGATTTGTGGCAGTTTGCTGCACCCTGCGAATTCCACGTGCTTTTCTGCAGCAGAAATGAACTCCAGGGCTGTGCAGCATCTCTGGCTTGGATCCAAAGGGAAGGAGAGCAAACCTGCCATGGGGGGAATCAGGAGAGAGAGGGAAGCTTTCCCTTTTTCCCAGTTAAACCCCAGGGTAAAAGAGGAAACAGGCACACGTGTGTGTGTGTGTGTGTGTGTGTGTGTGTGTGTGTGTGTGTGTGTGTGTGTGTGTGTGTGAGCTCTGTATTCCAAGGGCACTTTCCAGCAGCAGACACTGGAGCCAGCACCTCCAAAGGCTTCACCAGACACCCTCACTGGGACTTTTCCTTAAGGTTTCAGGGATTTCTGAGCTGGAGCTGCTCCTGCATCCTCATTCCTTCCACGCAGGGCCTCTGGAGCACGAGAGGAGCAGGGAGGGCCCCGAGCCGCCGCGTGGTGCCGATGGCAGCGCCATTTCCAGAGCTATCAACAGTCTCATTGTCATAGCTCTTGGAATGGTACTGCCATAAGCACTGGACTGCCAGCAGCTGTGCTTGGGAGGGCCTGGCCCACCTGGAGTTCCCCTCCACTGGGATGAAGCCTGTTCCTGAAGGATGGATGAAAGCTGGCCCTCAGTACTTGAGCCTCCAACGAGCGCCGTGCTCTCCTAACCCACAAACCCCTGATGCACCCAGACCTCCCTGCTTGGGCCAAGAAGAAGCAGAAAGTTCATGGAAATGTTTGGAGCAAACCAGTCAGGCTCTGCTTGTCCATCTTTGGGAAGATTTGTACTTTTACAGCGAGTTTGGGTGAGTGGGAACAATGTGCTCATCCTCAGCAGCCCATCCTTGGGCTTGTGGAACCCCTGTGCTGCCCTGCAGTTGTTCTCCTGAAGGAATCACAGCTAGAGAGAAGATCCTGGTGACAAAATCATCACAAGTGGAGCTGTCAAGCAGAACAGGAGCATCAGGAGCCCCTGGAGCTCCGTGGTCACAGGACAGCCCCTGCCTTTGTCCTTGCTCCAAGAGTTTTCCTGCAATGTTCTGTGCTTTGCCATCCCAGCTCCTTTTTGGCAAAGAGGAGAAGGTGCAGCAGCTGCAAAGGAATCAGAGTGGATGTGCCAAGGGCCCAGGCAGGTGCTGGGGAAGGGAATGCCCTGGCAAACAGGGAGATCATTTCCTGCTGGAATCCCCATTCCATGGGCAGCTGATCCCTTTGGGGGCTGGCTCAGACCTTGGGATGCAGAGAGAGGCCAGGGCACAGGGGGTGAAGCTTCTGGAACAAGAACAAGCTGTCAACTCCCAGATCTCTGTCTCCCATCAATCTGATTCCTGCTCCAGAAGATCCCACAGGGATCTGAGAGCCCCAGCAAAGGGAAATGTGTTCCTGGCTTGGGGTGTGCAATGTCAGGGACAGATTCTGGTCACTGAAGAGTGCAGGCATTTGTGACAAACCCCCAGGTTACTTGGCCAAGGCTCTGGAGACATTCTAAGAACTAATTAATTATTTCAGTTTCTGGATTAAACTCTTGTGCAAAACGTCCCATCAAACAGAGGCCATTATATGGTGTGTTAGTGTAATTAAACAGAGAACTGAGCTCCAGAGATGCCCACAACAGTTAATTAAGATTAATTAAGCAACATGAATAACAGCTGGAGAGGACAAAAGGGAGCGATTCAGAACTGGCTCAGCAAAGGGGGGGATGCTGGGTTTATGAATTGTTTTTCAGAAGCAGCTTCCCCAGCCAAGTTTATTTAAAGGTTTAGCCCCTGGCACAGCCCCATTCTCCTGGCCAAGCACAGGGATCCCCTGCACCTGGGAGGAGGCAGGGCCTGCATTTCTGGAGGCTCAGCAGCACAGATAAAGCTCGGCCAAAATAAACAAGATTTCCTTCTCTTCCTCTCTGAGGCTGCAGTGTGATCTCCATTCCTCGGAATCAGAGAATCCCAGAATGGTTTGGGTTGAAAGGGACCTTAAACCTCATCCAGTTCCAACCCCAAACCACCTTCCACTGTCCCAGGCTGCTCCAGTGTCCTGCCAGGGATCCAGGGGCAGCCACAGCTTCCCTGGGCACCCTGTGCCAGATCCCCCCCACCCTCCCAGCCAGGAATTCCTCCCCAGCATCCAGCCTAAACCTACTCTCAGTTCGAAGCCATTTGTTAAATTATTGGGCAAAGCACATCTTTGCTTGCCTCAACACAACACAAGGAATTGTGGTACAAAATTGAATTTATTTTGTGAGAGCAGTTATTGTTGTAGGAGAGCTCAAACTTTAGTCAGTTACATTGGAAACTTGATGGGTGAAAAGCAATTTTCTGTTCCATTTGCCACATGTATCACTGCTTTGCTTTTCCTTAGGAAGGAACAAACATAAATCTGAGCAGATTTTATTTACCAAAGCAGGGACTAGGGCAGAGATTTATGGGCTGTGTCATCTCCTCTGGAGCAGAAAATGGACAGACCCAGGGGCAACCAAGGGATGGCACAACCTTCAGAAATTTGAACTTCTTTGTTTGCTCTGCACAGCAAATTTGATGGTGGTGTATAAAGCAAGGGACAGATAGGGTCTCACAGGTGGCCCTGAAGGACACTCAGATCTGCAGAAAAACCAGAAGAATGCTCAAAATGACAGAAATAAGCTGGTGTTAACAGCAGGGATGTGGAAATGAAGGGTTCACACACACAAGTGTTTTGATGGTCCCTCCTCCTGTGCTCCAAATCAATTCACTTATCAGTGGAACTCTTCATGTCCCAATCTCCAGGGAATTCCTCTAAGGAATGATCTTAAAAGGACTTGCTGAGAGCTGGATTTACTTTGAATAAAAAAAAAACCAAACCCAAACCATCAAAGAATAAATAAATATCTGCTTGGTCCCTTGTCTTTTGGGTTCCCCTCATCCTCCCTATAAAATAATCTGTGCCTTATATTCAGATTTCTGCCTCTCTGGGCGTGGCACATTCAAATGTTGAGCTTGGCATTTCTCTTTTGGGCACCTTCAGGAGATTTGAGGCTCTGCTCATTAGGATGCTCAGAGGAGAAAAAATAAAAAGGTTTTTCTCAGGTCTGTGGTCCCTCTTTGTTTCAGAGGGTCCCTGAAATCCCAGAGGGAGCAGGGCCTGGCATCACCTGCACAGATCCTCACAGGCAGATGCCCAGGAACAACTCCTGGAGGGGCTGAGGTGGGACAGCAGCACCAGCACAGGAGGTTTGGGGACAGAGTGACAGAAATTGGGGACGGAGCAGCCTCTGAATCCCAGCAAAATGAAGCAGCAGCTCCTGTCCCCCCTCCTGGAGAGGATCTGACCCTGCTGGAGAGAGCTCCTGGCAGGGAAGGGGATGAGCAAGGGCAGCATCATCCTTCCTGAGGAACAGGGGAAGGAACACAGCCACAGGCAATATGTGCTCCTTGGCTGGGCTCTCTGAACAAGCTCAAAACCAGGAGAAAGTGCCCAGGAAGGCAAGGCAGGGAATGAATTGTGCTGGTGGGTGAATCCAGGGAGCACAGGGGGTCTGAAATCCCAGCCTGCACTGATCAAACCTAGGCTTTGCAGGCAGAATCTGGAGATTTTATTCAAATGAAGCACCCACTGCCAATGTCCCCATCTGTGGTGTGACATTTCATCCTGATAAAAGGCTCACAAAAGACGAGGAGCGGGGAGCACAGCTCACAATTAATTAATATTGTTCACAATATCACCGATGAAACTTTCCAAATTCACACCCAGTGGGTTGTAAGGGAGAGAGTCCAAAGCCAGGAATGTGCTACTTTAATCACATCATAGAAATATTAATTGGAAAATCTGGAGAAAGAAAGAAGGGGAGAAGAAACTCAGGGGAGAAGAAACTCCCACTGAACACAACACAGTGGAGCTTGGTGCTTGCTCTCCCAGCAGGATGGAGACCTGAGGAAAGGCAGCCAAATAAATTAAAGTTGATAATATTTGCTAAGCTTAACCTGCACCAGGTCCTAGTTGAGATGTTAAAGGCATCACAAGGAAATTTAGTGTTAATTTTAAATGGGTTTTTTCCTTATTAATTTAACAGGTTTTTAATTGACTATTATTTAACTGGCATTTTGTTATTTGATTTTTATATCATTACTCCACTACCAGAAAATACAGTTTTTAGCCCTTAAATTAGATCCCTTTAGGCAAGCACAGCTTCCCAACACCACCTTGAGGCACTAGAGAAGCTCCCAGGACACAAAACTGTGGATTTTGGATGGACAGAAGGCAGGAGGGGCTGGATGAGCCATTCCCTGGGGAGCAGAAGCCTTCCCTCAGCCCGCAGGGTGGGAGGGAGGCCAGCTGCTGTGAGGGGGTTGCTGCCATTTGCTCCTGAGAGGAACCCAAAGGAGAGACAGGAACAATGTGCACACGCCAGACTTTGTTATCAAACACGTGATGCTTGGGACAAAATCTGCTTTTGACACCTAAAAGAAAAAGCTCTGCTGTTCACACACAAAGCAGGGAAGGAGGGGGAGGTTTTTTGCCAGATTTCAAAGAGCTGTAATTCCATTTTCCACTGGATATTTCAGTGGGGAGAAACCATCCATTCCCTGAGGGAGAGGGTTGGGAAATATTGGAAGGGAGGTTTGGATCCCCATCCCTGGAGGTGGCACCTGGAGGTGGCACTCAGAGCTCTGGGCACAGCTGGCACTCCATGGCCTGGGAGGGCTTTTCCAACTGAAATAATTCTGGGATTCTCCCACTCTGGCACATTTGAAACCTGACAAACTCCACTGAACAGCTCCAATTTTGCCTCTGTTTCACTCCACAGCTTTAACAAATGTAGCTTTTCTTCCCCCAGCAGATGAAAGATTGAATTATGCCAGTGATGAGACCTCCATTTAAAAAAACAATAAAAAAATCATCGTTATCTTCCATTTGAATATTATTAATTGATCCTGCTTGTGTTTCATTAATTGAAACACTTAAACCCAGCAGCCCATTCTGAGCCATCCCATCTGGGGGTGGCTGTGAGCTGCTCTTAATGGGCTGCTCTGTGTTTCTGATGTGTCTGAGCACTTCCAAGTGCTCTCCTCATTAGCAGATTTGGGGCTCTTATGATTGTTGCATTAATTATGGTGCAAAAACAGAACCGGAGGCCAAAATCTGGAGCTAATTAGAGCCTCTAATGGAGTGCCAAGCTTAACATCACCGAGAGAGAAATGGAAATAGGGAGTTAATGGGAGAAAAAGGGGAAAGGGCTCCTCCTCCCCACGTGCCCCTGAGTGGCCTCTCTCATTTGTTTACTTGTTTACCCTGGTTTATAATTAGCAAATGCATTTCACTCACTGCAAACAAGGAGCTCCTCGTTGATTTGGAAATTTGCTTCCTTTCTGTCCTTTGGTGCCCAGGTTGCTGTTTCTGCTGTGGAAACATCGACTTCTGGCACATTAAAATGTCACAAATCTATAGGAGGAGAACTCAGCAGCTCTGGGCCATCCCCACCCTCGTGGCTGTTGTGTGGATCTGCTGATTTCCATCAGAAATTCCTGTTCACAATACCCAAATCCCAAGGTTTTGAGCTGAAGTTGAGCAAAACATCCTGCAGTGGAAAATAGGGAAAATTATAAACATTATCCAGGTGGGGCAGCTGACAGCAGAAGGAGAGTGGGAAAAGGGAAAAATGATCAAATTCAGCAGTTGTGGTGAGGGGGCTGGGAAAGGACCACGGAGAAATTCACTACTAGAGCCTGGCAATAAAGAAGATCAAAAAAAGGAAGAAGCAAATGAGCACCTGAGTCCCAGGGAAACAAAATTTGGGTCCAATTCAGCAGGAGAAAACCAAGAGGAAACAAGATGCTGAAGGGCTTGGACATCGCATTCCAAGATCCTATTTCAGATTATTATTTGACTGCATTTCTAAACATCCTCCTTGAGAAAGATCCACAGCTCCTGCAAGCACCAAAATAAAGGGACTGGAGGGGGCCCAGTCCTGGTTTGCCAGAAAAAAAAAAAAAAAAAAAAAAAAAAAAAAAAAAAAAGAGGATGATGGAAAAATGGAGAAAAAAAAAAAGAGAGGCACAAACATATTGGGAGATGCTTTCTTTGTTTCCTGAGATTTGTCAAGGACAAAAAAAAAAAAAAAAAAAACAAACCAAAACAAAAAAACCCCTCTCC
The DNA here is from genome assembly GCA_013401135.1 of Cettia cetti. Taxonomy (NCBI): domain Eukaryota; kingdom Metazoa; phylum Chordata; class Aves; order Passeriformes; family Sylviidae; genus Cettia; species Cettia cetti. The sequence goes on from VZUI01073936.1 coordinate 26,855, forward strand.
TTTATCTTTTTTTTAATGTTTCTCTTATTCAAGGACTTTGCTCACTTGAGAACTGCTAATTTCTAATCTGTATTTCTGCAGAAATCTTACAAAATGCACTGAAAGCTGGGTGGTGTGGGCTGGAGACAGATGTTTTATAAAACCTCTGCCTGATATTTAGCAAAGAATCATGAGGGCTGAGTTCAGCTCCCAAGGTTGGAACATCATCATTTGATTTAAAGATAATTAAGAGATTCCGCTTAACTGCTCAGGAGTGGGAAAATAAACACTTGTCATGAGACAGGGGGAGAATTATGCTTAGATTTGACTACAAAGGACTCTAAAATCAACATTGCTGTCAGAGCCATGTAAATAATTCAGCAATCCCAACGTTTTCCCAAGATCTGGGTTTTCACTTTTGGGCTGCAATGGGATAATTCCATTTATTCTTACCCTGCTCTAATGATTTTATGCTGATGGCCAAGTGCAGAACTTCACTGCAGTGAGGGGAACAGGACAAATTCAGCCCAGAGGTTACAGAGTTTTCATTTTCTGGAGTCTGGGACTGCTGAGAGAGGGGTAATTCTGCTCTCATGTGTGGAAGCTTCATATGCTGCTGCATTAAAAGCAAATTATTTGTGAACTTCCATTTGCCTCGGCCTCTGCATTCATTTTTTCAGCAGAAGATGGAAATGGATCAATGCCTTTTGCTCCCAGTTCATTCTGACATTTGGTGTGGTTCAGATTTGAGGATTTTGCTCTTTCAAAGCCTTCCCACTCTTTCAAAGTGGAAAAATATCACAGGTTAAAATAGGGAATTCCAGAGATTCTCGGATTTTTTGTCACACTCTTAGTTTTCTATTTCCTAGCATCTCCCAATTTTCCAAAAATATCAGGAGTGCCTTTCCAGGGAGACCATAGGAGGGACCTTCCTGATGTCCTGGAGAACAGGCTCAGGTTTCATTCCTGGCCCATTGGAATTCCATCTGTGGGAACTCTCCTGGTGCTTCCAGCCCAGGGAATCCATGGTGCCACCCAGACCCATCCTGCACTGCCAGGGTTTGGTTCCTGGGGCTTTGTGGCTGCCATAAAACACAGAAATTTAAAAAAAAGAGACTCTTTTCCACCTGTTCCTGACACAGGAACAGAGCAGAGGCTGGGAAAAATCACAGAAATCATCTGAAGCTGCTCTCTCTTCCTCTCACTTTTAGAGTGGTTTATGAATTCTGTTGTTTTCTAATTCAGAATTTATAATTCTGGAGCTGAGCAGATGGTGCAAGGCTGATTGCAGTGATGTGTTCATTAAAATAACCTCTGCCAAGTGATTGTTCACCACAATCCCCGTTTCACATCCATTGTTTGTTCTTGCTCTTGGGAGCCCCTCTGAGAGCAGCAGAGCTTTGAGGAATGGACACGACGTCGAGGGTGAAATTGCAGCAGTGGTGCTGCAAATGTTCCAGAGGGAAATCGCTGTGGGAGAGAAAGGAAAATGCAGGGAAGAATAAATTGTGGAGCAACACAATTGTCAAATCTCAGAGAAGTTTACATCTTTCATTCAATTTGGAAGCTCAGTTCCATTTAAAATGTGGCTCCAGTCAATTTTTATCTCAAAACCTCTTCTACACGCCACTATTTTATGTGCTTGAGGAGAAAAATGATATAAAAATACCGTTCTTGAAGACGGGATTCTGCTCAAGCCGAACGCAAATCCTCCCGGTTTATCCCATTTTATATAATTCCATCTTGTTTTCCTCTGGTCCCAGCAAATCCTTCCTGGGCGCTCCCGCAAATAACAAAAGATTTGTGACACAATGGGAGCCATCATCACCTCCTTGCCCTTTCCTGGGAAATCCAGGTGGGATGCTGGCTGGCTCCGGGGGGAGTTCCTGGGCCTGTGTGAAGGAAGAAAAGTGTTTTGAGGTGTTTTTCATTTGGAGCTGGGCTTCGGCAGCGGGAAAAGGAGAAAATGAAGATGCAGGCAGTGAATGTTCGCTCCCAAAATTGTCAATATCGCGGTGGGGAGATCAGCCCCCCGACAAAAGCAGCAAAAGGCGTTGAACATCAAGTGGAGTCTGCTCTTTTCTGCCTTTTTCTTCTTTTTTTTTTTATCTCACGAGGAGTTGAAGTCTTGCTCCAGATCAGAAATGGGGAAAATGTCTGAAAGTGAAAAAGTTCAGAGAAAGGATAGCCAACAAAGTGAGCAGCTCAGAGCAGCAGCATCGCAGTGGATTTGAGACGTGGATTTTCTCTCTGTTCTTGCATTCTCAGGGGGTCTGGCAGTAACTACTTTGCATTTATAATATAGAAATTACAAAGGGATTTGTAAACACAGGAAAAAGTCGGTGCTTAGCAGCATTTTCTGTAATTCATTCTGAACTTCCCGAGCCATTTGTGCACCAGTGAGACCTGAGGTACCCTGCTGTAGTGGTTTTAGGCTTGCTAATTTTGTTTTTTAAACTTAGTGTAGTGGTTTGAGTGCTTACTAGAATTAATTATTTTGTTGTTGTTGTGAGGAAGGATTAGAAGAGAAGTAAAGTAAGTTTAAAATTTAAAAGCTATAAAGATAGGTTTATTAATATGAGAGGAGAGATTAATAATAATTACAATAAAATGTTTAAAATACTTTTTTTCTCTTTACAAGTTTGGGGTTCTTTTCACAAATAACATATGGAGACAAAACTTGGAACTAGATTAGTCTACTACTCATAAAATAGTTTTTTATTAGTTTATTTAGAGACAGTGTCTGGGAAATTTGTAGTTGTGAAGTTTCTTTTATATTATAGTATGATTTTTGCCATAGCTTTATTCACACAATGCAAAACCATCACACCTGGCAGTTCCAGATACAGCAAAAATCCCCCAGCCATCCCTATTTCTGCAGCAAAATCTCCTCTCTGCCTTCTGCCCTTCCTTTTTGGAGCAGAGGGGGAGTGGATTCAGTGCAGCAGTCCCCAGAGCTGGCAGCTCTGCTCGCTCCCTGCACAAAGCCCGGCTGCAGAACTCCCCTGAGTGTCCAGGGAAGGGCAGCACAACAGGAACCACCTCCAAAAATAGCAGCAATTAATAATGAAAGCAGCTGTAAAGTGGAAGGGATTATTGAGCAGAGAGCAGAGGCAGCCGCACACCTCGGGTGGGTTTGGGAGGGTGGAAAATGCAGGAGCTGCAGCCGCACAAATCCCTCACCACGGCTGGGCCAGGCTGGCTTTGCCCTCTCTGCATCGCTCCATTTATGATCAGCGTGATCCAAACCCTCACAATTCCTGTCCCCGGGAGGTCAGGGCTGGTCCCAGGGGTTTTCTCCTCAGGAGAGGACTCAGCAGCGCCCCGGGCTCTGAAAAACGCTCCCGGCTTTTCATTCCAGCTGGGAACCCAAACCCCAGCCGCTCTTGGGCTTTGCTTTCCTAATAAATCGTCCGGGTTGGTGTTGGGGGACAGCTCTGCAGGGAGTGGGAGCATTGCAGCCACTGCATCCCTCTGGGATCTTCTCCCTGGGATTTGCCAAATTCCCGCAATAATCTGGAGCTCCTGGTGAGGGCAAAACCTCACCCAGCTCCCCTCCCGTGCTGATCCGAGCGGCACTAACAGAGTCCCCCGGGCCGGCAGGAACAATTGTCCCCAAATCAGTCAATCCCGGCGCCACGGGGAGGGTTTGCAGTGGTCCCTGCAGGGGCAGCGCCCTCCCGTTTTGGGATTTATTTTGGGGGGTGGTTGGGATCTGGGAAAAGCTCCCACAACGCTGTCCCCACTTCGGGAGGATGCAGAGGGCAGGGCCAGCCCTGGATTCTCTTTGAGCACAAATCCCATCAGAGGGGCCCATCAGAGGCAGGAAAACGGCACAATTAATTTGCTGTAGATAATTTACTTAATTCATTTAACCCTTTTAATGTGGGTTTTTTCCCCTGCACACCTATTCCGGCTCCCTCAGATGAATTCATTCCTCAGACCTACCTGGCTGCTTTCTCTTGAAGCCTTCAGCCCACACAGGGAGGGTTTCAGGGCCTTTTCCTCCTTGCACTGTAGGATAAATCCTTGGCAAATCCATGGGGTGGGAGCTGAGGCACCCCAGGTGTGTTCCTGCAGGGGAAGCAGCTGAATTCGGGGTGCAGATGAGCTTTTCTCTGGACCTTGCTCCCCACAGGCACCAACAGCTGAGAAATGAAGTGTATTTTCAGAGGGAGATCAGTGAAGGCACAGGGGGTGAGAACAAAAGCCGGGCTGTAAAATCCCAGCTTTTACCCGCCACTAAATCCGTGCCCTACAACTGGCTCTGAACTGAGATCTGAAGGGAGAAGCTGCAGGGCATGGAGAAACCCCACGGAACACAAAAGCCTGGCAGCAGAGGACGCCCTGAACAGACTCCCGAGATGCTGGGGATGTTTTAGGAGTGATGTGCCGGTACCCGAGCCGGCCACGAGCTGTCACTCCCGGCGCCAGGAATGCTCTTTCCCCCTGTCCTACCAGTCCTCTTTCCCCACAGGGTAAACAGCTGGAAGTGTTGAACTCACTGCCAGAGGCTTCAGACAGACACTTTGTGCCACACGACATCCCGGGACACCTTAATGACTCCTCTTTAGCTTAATGAACCTCTAACAATCGGCACCGCCTGCTCTTGCTGCTCTTGCTCCACTCTGGGACGGCCGCGGAACTCGGAGGAAGGTTTGGATGCTTGGATGTTCCAGTCGCTGTCCATCGTCCTGAGCTGCTCCTGGGGTGGAGCAGGGGCTCTCCTCCCTGTGTCCCGTCTGTGGCAGAGCCTTTGGCATTCCCGAGCTCTCCCGGGAATGTGGAATTGTGTTCCAGGCTGTCCCTGTCTCACTCGGTCCATCCGATCCCAGCTCTGTTATCACTTCGTGGCCGTCTCTCGTCGCAGTCTGTTCAGTGTCAGGTGCAAAATGTCTCTCCTTGTTTCTGACATCCAGTCTGTAACTCCTTGGGAGTGAGATTTTTAATATTCCTGATGTTATTTAAAGCCCTGGAGTTCCAAGGGATGTTTGAGGGAACCTGCAGACAGTGCTGGGAAATTCCTGCAGGAGCATCCACCAGCCCCAGCTCACCTCAGACACCCCAAACCCAACAGGTTCTTGGTTTTCAGGGATTGCTTTGACTGCTCCAAACTGAAAATTTGCCCTGTCACAGGGCAAAGCAGGGATTCACACTTTTTAATGTGGGATATTCGGAAGAATTGCTCTCTTAAACATGTTTTGGGGTTTGCAAGATCTTATTTTCCACAGGTTTGGGATTTGCCCTGGCACTGACAGAGGTTTGTGTTCCCCTCCCAGGTACACGGTTTTACACAACGGGCACCACCAGGAGCAAGAGAGGCTTCCCATCCACCCCGACCCTGAATCCCAGGAGTCCTGTTTCTAGTCCTGGGCCCAGAAGAGGAAGCACAGAGGCCTTTTAGGATATCCCAAGGATCCACGGACAGCAGCACCTGGAAATTCATCCCTCTGCACTGTGGTGGTGCCTCCTGCAGTGAATTCCCAGCGGTGGCAGCTGGGTGGGAGCCCGGGGAGGGTCAGGGCTGCTGTCCCTGCTGTCCCTGCTGTCCCTGCTGTCCCTGCTGTCCCTGCTGTCCCTGCTGTCCCTGTCCCTCGGGGGCAGCTGGAGCACGGTGGTGCCAGAGCCAGGACACACAGCAGCTCCAAACCAGCCCGTGCAGGGGCTCCTGCTGCTCCTTTCCTTCCCAGCTGCCCTCTGCTGGGCTCAGCCCTGTCCTGGGGGTCACAAGGTGTGGGACTGAGCTGCTCCATCCCTGCTGGCTCCTGCCTGGAGCCCTGGACACTGCCAGGGCAGCAGCAGCTCCAGGTTTTCTCCAGGAAAACAAGAGGAAATCTTTGCTGCCTTTTGGTTCCAGCCCCTGGGCCAGGCCAGCAGCAGCTGCTGCTTCACCCACCCTGCCAGGCTCTGGAGATGCCCTGGCTGGAATCCTGGCTGAGGGGGACTCCGGGGTGTGCAGGGAGCTGCAGTGGGAGCACCCCAGAGCCAGACCCCTGCTCTGCCATTCCCAGGGCATGGGAGGTGGCCCTGGAGCCCAGAGCTGCTCCCATCCCTCCCCTGAGCAAACTTTGGGCCTGTGAGGCAGCAGGAAGCTTGGCCAGGAGCCTGAGCCAGTCTCTATGGATCACTAAGTGCCATCTTGGAAAACAAACCATCTAAACCCTTTTCTAGCTACGTTTGGAAGAGAGACTTCTACTTTCCTTTGCCACCTTTATTTTTTCTATTTGTTGCTGGTCTCTTCCAGTTGAGGCAGGAAGTTTTCCAGACCTTCCAGTCCCACCCTTTGCAAAGGTCTCAGTCCTCAGCTGCTCCCTGCATGTCGATGTTCCCCGTGAGCTGCTTCCCCCTTTGCATGGAAAGGGTGGGCAAGGCTCTGAACTCCACAAACCTGGGAAAAGGATTTTCATGCAGGATCAAGACCACGAGCCTCGACCCTTTTCAGGTGAAGATCTACCCCAGAGACGCCACCCACGCCTAGAAAATGAAATTGTACTTTGTCATATCGTGTAACCATGTACAGATATTTTTAATGTACAAAGAAAAGCTGACATTATTTATTATTTTTTATCAGGAACATGTGTTTTTTTCATTAAAAGCTTCTAGACCAAGGAGCTTAACACTCTATGTATTATTATTTAGTAATATTTCTGTTGCTATGTGACAGGTATTTACTGTAAACAGACAAATCCTGCTCGGAACAAACAAAAATGTTGCTCAGTAGGAGAAATATTGTGCATGAAAAGAACAAGTGGCTTCCTGGCCACGGTGTCTGACTTCTTTAAACACTTCTTCCACAGCAAAGTCACTGATAAAGCTTCACATCCTTTTCCTTTAGGATTCAGAAGGACACTGGGCAGAAACAGCCCCAGTTGGAAGAGCAAGGTGGAAAATTGCTGGCTGCTGAAAAGACACAAATTGTTGATGTTTGTGGTGGAAGGTGCTCCTGGTTCATTCATCACTGGGACCTGGTTGGCAATGATCTGTTTTTAGAGGGTTTTATTTAAAAAAACCCAACTCATTCAACTTTACTCTTGATGCCAGAACAGTGAGTGAAAAAAAAGCCATTATTGAAATTTTGGAAAAAATCCATCCAGGGCTGCTTCAGTCCTGTGATCCTCCCCCTCTGTGCAGGTGCCCACTGGGGCACACGAGGCTGCAGAACAGCTTGGCTTGGTTTCACCTCAAGTGTCAAATTTCTTAAAAGAAACCCTAAAATAAAGCTTTTCTCTGTCCCCACTGAAGGGCATCAAAACCTTGGTGTGAAATTTCCTGGAGTGAGACAGAACCAGCAGCACGGGGAAGCCACAGGGAGGGGTTCTGTGCTTCTGCTTTGTCCTTCAGGCGTTGTTTTCTCCTTTATTTTTATGTGCATTAAGAAAAGATCTCTTTTTAATCTCAAATAAACTCCCAGTTTCCCCAGGGGCAACATTCCCAAGGCTCTGTCAACAGGAGCATGGCTCACCAGCCAAAATGGTCAACAGCTCCAACTGGGAAAAGGCTCCCCTTCCAACTGGATGAAATCCCAAACATGAAATGTCCTTGTCCTGTGTCACCTCCTGTCCCTCCCTGGGCTCAGCAAACCTGTCAGGAGCCACCTGGCAGCTCCTCCTTTCTCAATCCCTGATCCCACAGAGCTGCTGCGAGCCCAGCAGTGCCACTGTGCCATCAGCAGTGGCACCAATTCCCTGGAAAAGGAAAGGCCCCACTCTGGATTCCTGTGGCTGCTCCTGTGGCCTCCCAGGTCAGCTCCTGCCCGTCTTGGCTGCTGGTGCCAGTCCTTGCCTGTGCTCAGTGATGTGTGGTGTTCCTAAAAATAAAAACTCCTCTCTGTTCATGGCAGTGAAGTTCAGCTTGGGCTCATTTCTGGTGCTGTTTGCACTCAAACCCAGGCTGGGAGCAGCTTTCACCTCCCAGCTGCCCCACAGGAGCTGGGACAGGGAGGGGGAATCTGCCCCTCTTGGCTTTTCCTACAGGAGGGGACAGTCAGGGGGGATTTGGGATCTTATCCCAGGGACAGGGACAGGAGCAGAGGGAATGGCCCCAGGCTGGGCCAGGGGAGGCTCAGGGTGGGCAGCAGCAGGAATTTCCCCATGGAAAGGGGGCTCAGGCCTTGGAACTGCCCAGGGAGTTGTGCAGAGCCACAAGGGGCCCCCTCAGCCTCCTTTTCTCCAGGCTGAGCCCCTTTCCAGCTCCCTCAGCCCCTCCTGGGGCTCCAGCCCCTTCCCAGCTCCATTCCCTGCCCTGGACACCCCTGGAGGTCCCCCAGCAGTGCCAGCACAGGGGACAGTCCCTGCCCTGCTCCTGACTGTCCCCAGCTCACAGAACTTCTGCCCTACTCAGCTTCATTCATTCCCAGTCATTATTTCAGTCCAGGAGCCCCCACCTGGCCCTGGCCCCTTACCTGGAGCATTCCCAGGAGCTGCTGATGGGATCAGAGCCTTCCAAAGGGATTCATGTGGGAAATGAAAACCAAGGGGCACCTGGATGTTGAGCAGAGTGGATCCCTTGCTCCAGAGACACTTCTGAGGTGAACTCTGCTCCTCCAGGGGTGCCTGTTCCACCAAAGGACACTTCAGGGGGGTCAGACACTGGAATGTGCCACTGAAAACCTGCACACGAGGCAGAGCTGACAGGTGAACGATGCTCACCTTGCCTCTGACTCAAAATGGCTTTGATTTTACCCCATCTGCTCCTCCTGTCCAGAGCTCTGTCAACAATCAGCAATTTCGTATTACCTACATCACTGCCATTTCTGCATTTCCAAATCCCTCTCAATTCAGGGATTACTAAAGAGATCTTCAGCCTAAAGCTCCTCTCAGCCCAAGATCGTGGCTTTCAGGGTGGAATTCCCTCCCAGCTGGCTCTGCTCAGCAGGGAGGGACAGTCAGAAGGTATTTAAGGCACTTCTCTGTGTCAGCCTGACTTAGTAACGTGCACAGAAGCAACCAATGGGGCCCAGATCGTGTCCAGCTCCTTCCCAGCACAGATGAAAAGCAGGGAGCAGCTCCAGCCAAGTGCTGGGCTGGGAGCAGGCAGCCCACACAGATTGAGTCATTCCCACCCAACTCTGCCAGTGCTGAAGCCATGGGAGCCTTTCCATTCTGTACCTGGCAGCTGGGAACTCTTCCCCAGGTTAGGGTCCCCTTTTTCTCCACATTTGAGCTCCTGAGCCATCCCAGGAACTCCCAGGGAAAAACTCCCAGGCCAAAAGGCAAGAAATCTGTTGGTTTCTTTTAACACAAACTCAATAAAAATATACCAAAGCTTTTAGTTCCTTCAGTTTCTGTATAAATGCTCCTGAGTAAGTGCCCAGTTTCTCTCCTGCCAGCCCTGCTGAGGAGCTGAAGGTGAGGAGCTCTCAGGTGAGGGCTCTGCTCTTGGCTGTGCTGGGATCACATGCAGGGCCAAGGTGTCCCTGTCACACCCTGCCAAGGGGTTACATTGGAATTGCTCCACTGGGAACTAAAAGTGGAAATCCTGGGCAAGAGGAGGCTGCAGCTGCTCCTCACACCCTGAACAGCCTGGAGAGACAGCAGGGCCAACACTCCTGCCTCCATCAACCCCTTACAGCTTCTCCTCAAACTAAAACACTTCCTTTCCTTTTTGAAACCCAAGCACAGACTTTGCCTTCCTCCAAAATGAGAGGGAAGAGCAACCCCCAGCGCAGTGAACACGAGGCTCTGTGCCCAAACACACTCTGGCCTTTCTCTGTTTACCCTCTGTACTATTTAGATGACATTTCCCAGGCACCTGAGCCTCTCCCAGCTGGGATCTCTGCATCCTCTGCCAGGAGGAGCTGTGGGAAAAGCTCACCTCAGCCTCACTCCCCAGCTGGTGCCATCACCTCCTGCATTTTGCAGCTGCACTGGAGCTGGCAGTGCCCATTTCCCCTCAGGGGCTGCAATGGGAGCCCCCTGACCGTGCACCTGCACAGAGGGACAGAAACCCAGCCAAGGTTTCACTCACCCGGTGCTGCAGAGTCAGAGCTGACCCAGGAAAGGAATTCCTGTTCTGTGTTTTCCCCAAAGCCCATCCAGGAGGGAAGCAGGGCACAGAGGTGATGCAATCACACTACCCTTGCTTATTTCTTTAGCCTGCAGGTTAAATGTTTGCCAGGCTGCCTTTGGTACCCCTATCCCTGCTTTGAGGGGCCTGTGGATGGATCCCAGTCTGTCCCCACAGGAGCAGGGCAGAGCTGGAATCCCCTGGGTTGCAGGGAGGTGGGAAGGGCAGGGTCCCTGTCCCCTCACCTGCAGGGACAGCAGCTGCTCCTGCCACACACCAGGGAAGAGGAGCCTGGCACAGAACCCATCAGGGATGCTCCAAGGAAACTGAACTGGGCAGAGCCAGGGAAACCCTCCCTTGCCACGGGAATTGGATAAAAGTGCCCAAAACCGCCAGGAAATGGAGAGAGGAGGAAGCTCAGACCCAAAAGATCAAACCCTCCCTCCCCGCAGCCCTCAGGAGATCAGGCTCTGCTGTAAAATGGGTGTCACATTTCAGGGGTGAAAGTCGATTCCAGAAATACTGAATATAAACAAACACTTTATTTGTGTAAATACTTCTGCAAAAGGCTGGAGTGAGGAGATACCAGCTGGAGATGTGGTGCAATACCTCAGAAACTCAGTAACATTTTCTGGACTAAAATGGTAAATCGACAGAATCAATGACTCAGAGGACTTGAAACACTTCTAGAAAGGGTCACAATTGTTTTGGCTGAGTATCATTGAATACATTATCTATGGTTAATTAAATATAAGAGTGATAATAAACCATTGACTGTGATTCTGCATTAAAGCAAATTTAGTAACATTCACATTCTCTGGTGCTTAGTGCTCCACCTCCAGCCAGCACAGAGCAGGGCTGAGGAAATGCTCCCTTTAGGCACCATTCTCTTCCTCTTATCCCAAATATTTCTAATTTCACATTATCCAGGAATTCCCACAGAGAGGCAGAGAAAACCAACGCTGGCTTTGCTGCAGGAGCAGCTTCGCCTCAATTTTACAGAGCTTAACATCACAGAAATCCCCATTAGCCACATTTACCCCAAATTCAGAGAATCACCATCAGCATGATGAGCAAAATTGGATAAAATGATCTGAACTGTACAGCTTTTACCTCAGGAAGTGTCATTTTCTAGGCTGGTAACATCAATATTAAACAAGCACGGATGAGAGACCAGGCCAGAGCTGGGAATTCTTGCCCTGGGCACGCTGTGAGCGCAACACCAAAATGTGCATTTTACACCTGCACTGGCAGCAAATCCCCACCAAGCACCTGTGGGCACTGAGAGCACCTTTCAATACACAACACACACACATTTTGGGGCAAACAGCAGCAGATTTTACTGAGCAGATGGAAAATGTGCATTCAGGAGTGAGCAGAGCCCAGCCCCAGAGCTCCCTGGCTGCCACAGCCTCCAGGCACTTGCACATCCCCTTCCCTGCCTGCCTGAAGGGAAAGCTCAGCTTCCAGCCAGCCAGAACGGGCAGATTGATGTCCAACAGGGTGGAACCAACAATCAGCAACTTGATTTCCACAGTACAGAGTCAAATACACCATGAACATGAAATCTAACAGTACAAAATGCTTGAGAACGTTCTGTTTCCAAGGTGCTAAACATGGGGGCTTCCTTTCCCCCAAAAAATGGGTTGAATACCTCTAGAAACTACCACAGATCACCAAATTCTCTACTTTTTTTTTTTTTTCCTGCTTCTGGCCTTCTTTGTAACAGCTGGAGAATATTTTGACCCTTCCAAAAATGCACACAAGACACCAAGATTGTGCTCAACAGGTTTACTCAGACTGGACTCTTAAATGCTCAAGAAAAAGGCACAGATTAAAAGAGACTCTGATGACTCTTTTGAACACAGCAAATGGAATTGTTATTTGTAAGGAAAAACAAAATACTGCTATGAATTGTATGGGCTGAAAAGTTCAAATCTTCTTCCCCGTTCCTAATTATTTGCCTTCATTAAAATGGAACTTAAATTAATTGTATAAACATATGAAATAAAGTCTCAGTATTAGGAAGTTTTTTTGTTTGTTTGTTTCCTCTATGTACAACTCTTAGTATACAATTTGTACTTTCCATTTTACATTTAACTACATCCTCCTGGCCACAGGGAGAGCCGAGGGCGCCTTGGTGGGAAATGCTTTGCATTTTGAGGGGGGAAAAAAAAAACAAAAAAAATTCCTGCTTTTTCTTGGCCAGCAGTGCCAGGGGGAGGGAGGGCAGGCTGGGGGCAGCCCTCAGATGTAATCATCCTCCACGGGCTCCCCGTTGACGTCGCAGTAGTGGATGAAGATGGCCACGACCCTCTGGAACACGCCCCTCCTGACCTGCCGCAGCTCCGAGATCTCCTCGCCGATGGTCTCCATGCAGATGTCAGCTGAGAGCTGCCCCTTCCTCCTCGGGGCGTAGATGGTGGCTGGGGAAAGACAGCAAGGAGAAGGGGATGTTTCTCCCCAGAATGTTCCCCAGCCAGGCTGGTTCTGCACTCAGACTTGGTGAAGGAGGCGAGGAGAAAAAGCCTCCCGGGGCTGGCCGCGTTTCAGGGGTGTTCTCTCCTGCCTCCCCCAAAGCTTTCCACAGCTCCAGTCCTCACGTCCAAAGGGAGTGGAATGAATCCCAGAACATCAGAAACCCTCTCCCTGAGGCCTCTCTGACACAATTCCAGGTTATCCATTACTTAAATAAACAGCAATTAAGGATAAAGCATCAGTGCTCTCCTTCATTTTCATGGCTTTAACACTCCTTCAACATACTGACTCTTAAATACTTATCAATTTTTGGTAATTCAGCCTTCATACTGAACTACAAGCATCAAGCTAAAATAAAATTAAATGACATCTGTCCAAAATAACAGTTTAAGAAGAAATTAAAAAATAAAACCAGAGAAAGGTATAACAAAAAACCAAAAAAAAATCTCTTCCTCATCCTCTTGAGATTCCTAAACTGGAGCTGGATAAGAATATCCAAACCAGGATCAATTAAAAACACCTCTAATGAAGATTCCAGGAGGTTTCTAATTAAATAATGAAGAACATATTTTTGTCTGCTACCAGGCAAGGTTTTAATTGAGCCCCAGGCACTGCCTACCCTCACATCTTAGCAGACAAACTCCTAAAGAGAAAGAGCCATGTCCACAATAAGACATGGACATTCTAACCCACATCATTTCTGTTCCAGAGTTCACAAGTCCAGTTTTTTAACTTTTATATCAAACTTCTGTCAGTTTTCTCACTTCTCCCTCCAGCCTACCTTAACAACAGATCTACCACAGCCAGCCTAAGGAGCAGAAAACTGAAAAAGAAAGGCATGCAAAGCCAAATGAGCGAGTTCTGTGAAGCAGCCAAGCAGTTACTCACTCCTCTCATCATCCTCAAAGTCGTATCTGGCGTAGCTGTTGGGCTCTGCTGTCCTCAGGGACCTCAGCCAGGGGAAGTCAGTGATCATGGAGTAAGGAGCACCATCCACAATGCCTGGGAGAGGGACAGGGTGAGCAGGCAGAGAGGAAAACACCCCCCTGCAGCACCTTCAAACCCCTCATCATCACAGAGCATCTCCTCACTTCCCTCACAAGAATATTCTCTGCCATTCTGCTCTGGTGATGGTGCAGAGCCTCAGCTGCCCACACACTCTCACCTTCCAGGGTGTAGATGTCCCTGCCCCAGGGGTACTTGGGGTATTTCTTCAGGTCCTCTTCAGTCCTGGTGGCCTCAGGGAAGAACTCGTATTTAATCAGCTCTCTGGGGAGAAGGAGGCAGAGGTTACAGCCAGCAAATGGGGAGAAATCCCAACACACAACCTTGGCTTTAATGAGCCTGAATCCAAGGAAAAACTGCCCCAAGAGCCTCACACAAACCCAGCACCCACCCCTCCACTCTGGAGAGCTCCCACAGCCACCAGGGGCAGGGCTGGAACTGCTGGGTGAGCCCCACTGGACACAACTCCCTGCTGCTGGGAATTTCCAGGAGCTGATGCTGGTTGAACATCACCTTCCACAGAAACCAACACTTATTTCTTGAAGCAAAACACTCTTTTAAAAAGAACTTGGGAAATAACATTTTCCAACTATTCCAACCACTTCCATGTACAACTGCATTATTGCTGGATGCATGTGATGGGTACTGCTGGAGAATTTATAGGGTTTTCCATATGGTTTACAGTCTGTTTTATATTAAATGCATCTTGACACTGAATTTACACTGCACCACCCAGAATTCAACCTTCAGTAGTAACAAAATGGATTTTTTTTTTTAATTTGGGTGACAGAATAGAGCAAGTCAGGAGCTGTAGCTGTTCCAGGACACCTTGGCAGAGTCCCTGGAGGGCAAACAGGGATTTCAGATCCCTGTGCCACGCTCTGCTCACACACAGCTACAAGGAGCACCCAGCTCTTACAGTCTGAGTTATTCAGTTTGAAATTAATTCAATGCATCCTAGATTACAGTATCCTCTAATGCAATGAATACTGCAGATAGATCAAATATTAAAATTCCCTCTCAGAGTATCTTAAAATCTCAAAGTAGCAGATTCTGCAATAAAAGCCTTGCTGGGCTTTAAACAACCAAATTTCACTCCCTGGGGCTGCTCAGGGCTCCCTGGGGCTGCTCAGGGGATGCTCAGGGCTCCCTGGCCGTGCTCAGGGGATGCTCAGGGCTCCCTGGCCGTGCTCAGGGGATGCTCAGGGCTCCCTGGCCGTGCTCAGGGGATGCTCAGGGCTCCCTGGCCGTGCTCAGGGGATGCTCAGGGCTCCCTGGCCGTGCTCAGGGGATGCTCAGGGCTCCCTGGCCGTGCTCAGGGGATGCTCAGGGCTCCCTGGCCGTGCTCAGGGGATGCTCAGGGCTCCCTGGCCGTGCTCAGGGGATGCTCAGGGCTCCCTGGCCGTGCTCAGGGGATGCTCAGGGCTCCCTGGATGCTCAGGGGGTGCCCAGGGTGCTGAGTACTCACTGGTTGATGTTGGCGATGGTGTCCATCCAGCTGCGCACCCGCACCTTGTTGCGCACGTTCGGGGGGTTGCTGAACTCGTGGATGATGCAGATGTGGTAGGGGTAGGGCCCACTGAAGATCTTCTGCTCCAGAGTCAGCGTGTCCACCTGGGCACAAAGACTTGTTGTGAGCACCAGAACGCTGGGATGGGGTTGCAGAGTCAAGAGCAAACAGATACCAAAACCCAACATCAGAGAGTGACCAAATCCCCGGGAAATGCAGCGATGGGAGAGGATTTTAACAACACAAACACACACAGGAGTGAGGGGAGTGAAGCTCCCCCAGTGCAGCTTTGCCAATTTATCTTCCTTAGTGCTGGAATTGGACGGGAAATGTCTAATTTCTGATGTCTTTCCCAACTCCAATGTGGAAATAAATTCCATAAAATGACGGACTGGTCTAAAACTACATTCATTCCTCAGAATTTTTGTTATGAGGAGGGGAACAGTGATTTGGGATTTTATTCCCATCTAATATTTTTACAGTTGTCCTTGAAAAGATTTGAAGGTTTCAAAACAAGCTTATTTTATGGGTTTTATGTACAATCAACCTTCCCTTATTGGCAAGCCAAGGCAGGAAAGCAGGAGAGGAGCAGCACCACAGAGGGATCAAGTCAAACATTCCCAACCCTCCAGATCTTAAATGAAGCCCTCATAAATCTTCATCAGATGATTTAAACAACTCCCTAAATGTCCCTGCTTCCAGCTCCTACACAGGAGGAGAGGTGGCTCCTCCCACCAGTGCCCTGCAACACCTCAGCATCAGGAGGGGATGGAGCCTTCAGAGTCCCAAACTCTGCTGCTCCTCAATCCAACAGGAACAAGGATTAAGGGATGGGTTAAAGGGTTAAGGATTTCAGATCCCTGTGCCACACTCTGCTCACACACAGCCACAAGGAGCACCCAGGATCTTACAGTCTGAAATTAATTCAATCCTGGTTTACAATATCCTCTAATGCAATGAATACTGCAGATAGGGAATTTTAATATTGAATCTATCAGAGTATCTTAAAATCCAAGCAGCAGATTCTGCAATAAAAGCCTTGCTGGGCTTCAAACAACCCAATTTCAGAGCTGTGGTGGGGTAACACTTCCTGCCCCATCTGCAAACCCCTCCAGGAGTGCTCCCAGGGGATGCAGGCTGGCTCTGTACCTGCTGCATGGGACGAAGGTAGATGATCCTGTTCCTCTCTGGGGGCATCCTGAGGATCTGGTCCAGGACCTGATCCATGTTCAGCTTCTTGCACTGCGCGTAGTCAAAGCGATTCACAACGGGGGCATTTTCCACCTTCAAGTGCTTCAACACACGGCACCTTGTAGCTAGAAAAGGAAATAAAAGACCTCAGGAGCCTCCTGTCAGAGAATTTCCAGGCTGGCAGGTTCCAAAGAAGGCAAACAAGCAATATAAGTACCAAAAGATTACATAAGTATATCAGTTATAGCCCAGCTCTTCATTTTTTCCACATTATCATCAAATTTTCAGCTGTGACCTTGCCAGAAGTGGCCTTTTAAAAGGCCATGCTAAATTTCATCTAATAACCTTCTTCTCCCTCTGTTTCCTTTCACTGAAATGGTTTGTGGGCTGCCACAGCTTCCAAAATCAGCTCAAACACAGAGGATTGGGAAGCCACACCATGGAAAATAAAATTGGTTCCTTTCTACCAACACTGCTCATGTAATCAAAATTTCCTTCAAAATCAATGTGTGTTCTAAGCATTCTGGAATAAAGAAATAATTCCTTTGTTTCTGCTAAGCAGACAGAGCTCATGTCAGAAGAAATTGTCTTCATTTAGATGGTGCAGAAAACAACAAATGACCCAATCCAGGAGCAGTCACACCCTGGCATGTGAAACTAATGCAACCTAAGTGCCAGCACTGAAAACAGATTTTAATCATGTCAAGGAGCAAAAGTATCATCCTGTCAGCTAAAAAAACCTATGGGAGAATGAAGAAATGAGAGAAAAACAAGGTACTCAAACTCATTTCATCAACTTCTAATTACTGTATTACCACTCTTCAATAAACATCTCATCTCCCTAATTGTCAGATCATTTCAGCTGTTGATTTTCAGATATTAATCTTTATTAAAGCTGTTATAAGAGCCATTCCAAGTGGGAAGCAGCAATATTTGGAGTTCTAATTCCTCAGCAATGCAGCTGATGAATACAAAATGAGCAGTGGCCTGCCTTGAATTCTTTCAGGAATTTCCAATAATGCCAGAGAGAGGAGGCAGCCCTGACATGAACAACATACCATGGATGAACATCATTTTGGGGCAGTCTTTCAGCACCAAATCTGTTATTCCACAGTTGGTCAATGTGATTCCTACGAGGTTTTTGGATTTCAAAGTCAGTACCTGGGGAAAATGAAAAAAAAAAAAAAAAAAAGAAAAAAAAGGGTAAAAATGAAAGAAAAATAAATCGAATTTTTCAATATAAAGGAAGATGTTAATAAATTAATAGAGCCTCAGTTCCCAGCAGGTGTTTATGGTGACAAAGCTGCAGGGAGTGAAGGAAAAGCCCTTACCTGAACATGATCATCCTCAATCACGGGGTCACTGGTACTGGTGGATTTGTCAGCTGTCCTTTTCCTCTTGGTGGTTTGCCTTGGCTTTGGCTTTGCTACTTCTGGAAACAAAAACATGGAAAAATCTTTCCTCTGCTCCACCTCAGCACAGCTGAGCACAGCCCATGGTAACTTTTTTCCACACAGGTAAATCCAAATAAATTCTGCCTGGCTTCAAACCAAATTTCTCCTTGCTAAACCCCACAGTCAGCTTTGTGCTCAGAATTATTCCCAATAAATAACTGGAGAGGTGAAAACCCAGGAATGCTGAACCTACACCACAGAAAGATGTGGAGCCAGGAAAAGGAAAGATTCATGGTTAAGTTCCACTTGAATCTCTGCAGAAAACACAACGTCCTCAACAAATACAAGACCCAAAATAGCTTTAAATGTTTAAATAGTAGAAATTATCTCAAACTTCTGGAAAATCTGCTCTTTTTAACTGTCACTAAGGTTCTCCTAATATTGCAAAGGATGCTCAGGTATAAAATCCTTTAATGCTCCCAAGCTCCACCAGGGACCTCAAATTCCTGCTTGACTGAACAGATGAGTCTTTGAAAAGAAATCACCACATGCATTATTTCCAACAGGAAGAGGAAAAAAATGCCCCAGAATCAATTTTCTGTCATTAACAGATCAAAATGAGAAATTATTTTACTATAACTAAGCTTTCTTTATTAAAACATATGGCATGTGCACAAAGAACCCCAATTAATTCCTGGTCCTAAGGTAGAGACCAGACATTTTAAATTTAATAGCAAGACCTCTTCTTGAAAACTGAGCTGCATCTACCTGCAGGAGGTGATTTAGATTTTTGTTAATACTTGGGAGCATTAAATAAACTGGAAAAGCACCAGGGTATGAAGTGTTTGAATCATTCCATGTTAACAGAGGCAGGAATCTGCCCTCAATCTTCCCTACCTCCAACACTCACAGTTGTGTAAGCAGCACATTTCATCTTTCAGTTTCATTTTACCTGCCAGATATTCCCAGCAAAGAATCCTGGATATATGAGGTTGTGTCAGAATAGGATGATTATTTTGGAAGCCAAGTGTATTTGAAAGAAACAGCAAGTTCCCCTCTCACATCAGCTGTTTTCTCCCTTCATTCCAGCCCTTCAGGGGTCTTATTTTATGTCATATGAACAAAACAATAACATGAAGCATGAAAGTGCTTAAAAAAAGGACAATTATCAGTAAGTTTGATCACCTTGCCTTAAACACTTGGAAGCAGAACCCAGTGCAGGTCCAAAAGCCTGGCTCAGTTGTAATTATGACTTTATTGGTTGATAAAGCACCAGTTATAACCTTTGCCTTCTCGTTCAGATCTAAGTGTAGCTGCTGCCTCTGCAGGGAGGATTTTAAAGGAGAGACAGCTTCTGTCTCAGTGAATCACAGCCTTCACAGGCAGGCAGAGCTACCAAAAAACTGCATTTGCTTTTCAAAGGAGTAAAGCAAATACCGGTTAGGATGTACAGAGAACACAAACAGAAAGAGCTGCAGGCAGGAGAATGTCAGTGGCACTTTCAGAGAAACCTGATTTTACCCGGTGATGGCACCTCTGCTCCATCAGGCTCTGACCCTCTCAAAGCTCTCAGGGTGAAATCCCTGACTAACAAGCTGCACAGCAGAGCTTCTCGGGGAGCTGCAGCTGCTCCCAGCTGCCTGAGTGGGTGTAACTCCTACCTGGCTCTGACACCAGAGGCACGTGGGACAGCCTGCTCCTGGCCCTGGTCAGGGGTCTCCGTGGATACTCCTCCTTGCAGTCCAGCTGCCAGCCCGGGGGCTGTGCGCTCTGCTCCTGCCTGCCAGCCCCGCAGGCACTCCCACTAGTCCTGCCGTGGCCGGGCTCTCCCGCAGCCCCACAGTGTGGCAGCGTCCTCAGTGCAAAGTCCGGCCCGTCCCTGCAGGCCGCGCTGCTGGAGGGGCTGTCCCCAGCGCCCCCCCCGCGGGTCCTGTGCGGCGCGGCCCGCGAGGAGCAGCGGGAGCACACCGAGCTCTCCCGGGGCTCCCTCTCGCTGGATCCATCCCTCCTGCAGGGAGAGCAGCCACACTGCCTGCACTCCTCCCCAGCTGCCGGGCTGCTGCCGGCACAGTGGCTCTGGGCTGCCTGGGCACAGTCAGGGCTGGGGGAAGCAGCGCCGCAGGAGCCGGGCGCTGCCGTGGATCCCGGGGCGTTGCTGCAGCTGCCGTAGGAATCCTTGCTCTTGCTCCTCTCGGGCATGTCACTGGCTGCTTTCATGTCAGCTTTGATCTGCTCACTGGTCACCTGGCAGCCCTTCTCACAGCTGCTCTCCTCCAGGGGGAACTGCTTGGCCTGGCCCCCGTGGCTGCTGCTGCATCTCTTCCGCAGGGGAGTCTTGCCTTTGCCGCTCACTGCGGGAGCGAAGGGAGGGACAACAGTGAGGAACCTCAAACAAACCTGAGGGTTTGTGACACAGGGGCCAAGGACAACCTCCACGGGAATGGGAATTATTAAGAATTGCAGCTATGGCTGCATCTTTGTAACATCTTGCAGCTCTTTTTGGAGTGATGTGCCGGAGGGTTTGCCACACAAAAATACCAGATTTTCCCAGGGCAGCTCACTGCTCACACAGGCACAACAATATCAAAGACACTGATAACAGAATTGAAGAATAGGGAAGAATGTGGGCTGGAAGGACCTTAAACCTCATCCATGGGCAGGGACACCTCCCACTGCCCCAGGCTGCTCCAGCCCCAGTGTCCAGCCTGGCCTTGGGCACTGCCAGGGATCCAGGGGCAGCCACAGCTGCTCTGGGCACCTGTGCCAGGGCCTGCCCACCCTGCCAGGGAGGGATTTTTCTAATATCTAATCTAGAGAGGCTTCTGTTTTCTTAAATATGAGGCATCCATCTGAGGAATCAAACAGGAACAGAGACAGGACTGAAGTTCACATTTCAGCAGCAATCCTCAGCTCCCCCTCCTGGGGCTGGGCAGTGCTGCCAGCAGTGACAGCAGTCTCAGCTCACAGGGGAATAAAAACCCACACAAATCATAACAGAACTTAATCCCAGGACCTCTGAGGCTGGAAAAGCCCTCCCAGCCCATGGAGTCCCAGCTGTGCCATCCCCACCTTGTCCCCACCCCAGAGCCCTGAGAGCCACCTCCAGGTGTCACCTGCAGGGATGGGCACTCCCAACCTCCCTGGGCACTTCCAAGGCCTGAGTCCCTTTCCATGCAGGAATTCCTCCTGAATGTCTGTGTCAACCCTCTCAGCTCATTACACCACCCTAAGCCCCAAATCCCCAATACTGGCAGTACAAAAGTTGATGCAAATTCTCTCCAAGCACACCTTCTTTCCCCTCTGGAACCAGAACTGACATCCACACTCTGGGCTCACAGGCTTGATAAAGTCTGTGCACTTGGGATCCCCAAAGAGGAGCTGCAGGTTTCTGATCAGTGCAGCACCACTATTTGTGTTTCTGTACAAAACCCTTGATTGGAGCTCAAAGCATGTCCTTAAACCTTCATTCTACATTCCAAACTAAGCTAGAAATAAGCCACAAGGAAAGACTGAAGTTAAGAAGGAATGTTGCAGACCTGAAGGTTCTCTGCTTTCCACTGGATCCCTGCTCTTCTCTTCCCCATCTGAGTAACTCTGTGCAATGCTGTTGGGGATGCAGGCTCTGGAAGTGCCAATGTTTTCCTCCTCATCCTCACTGTCTGAATCATGGATGGTAATAGGAGCTGCTTTTACAACAGGCTGAATTCCACTTGGTCCTGAGAAGGAGAATATCAATATTCCATGTAAAAATTAACCAAGCATTGATTAAAGGGCTGAAAAACTTCTAGTACTGCTTGAAAACCTGGTAGGGAATTAAGTGGAGTCAATTTAGCCACCCATTCTGTGGCATTCTGGTTTGGAAGGGGAGAAGGGTCACAATGTAGTGTTACTTCATGTTGCTGGGATATTCAGTAGAAAATTCTATTGTCAAGCAAAAAGTGGCAATAAAAGGAATCAAGACTGCCTTGTGTCACTAACACAAATTAATTTAACACTGGAACAAGTTGTGCTGGCTTGAGAAAAAGCAAAAACAACCCAAGTGCTGCAGTGAAAGAACCAAGGCCATGAACACCAGCAGAGCAACAGGACAAGTTCATTCAGGCCTTCTGACTTCTATTACAGAGCACAAAAATCAGCTTTTAGGGTCAAGGTATTTCCCTTCATATGCAAAGAAAGCTCTGGGCTGTAACACAGAATAAATTCCTTCACAGCACTGAGCTGTGCTAACATTATTCAAAATCACACAACCCAGCTGAAGCAAAACATCCCAAAGCAGACTTAGAGTGGAAAATGAATCCCTCAGGGAGACACCAAGAGGTGATTTCTTCCCAAACCCAGTTACCTGCTTGCTCCTCATCCACCTCCATGGGAACAACAGCCTGGCTGGGAGCTGGCAGCTCGTCCTGGCCCTGCCCAGCAGCCTCCCCTTCCTCCTGTGCCACCTCCTCCATCTCATTCAGGGCTGCCAAGGGGAACAGGAGGTCAGCAAGAGGAAACAGAATGGACAGAGCCTCAAACACCCACAAGAAATAAATAATAACTGCCCTGATTCCCTTGGTGAGCCTCTGGGTTGCACAAAGTCTCTCAGAGATTTGTTCCACATCTCTGTAGCAAAAGCCCAGCCTAACTTTTGGGGTTTGGTTCACTCAGAAAAAGATTAAAGCTCCACACCAGGAGCTGAAAGAACAACAAGCTTTCAATGTATATTACTTTCAATGTATATTCCTACCTTCACCAGGAGCCTAAGGGAGTGGGAATGCAGATAAAATCCCCCCCAAAAAAGCTCCCCCAGGACTGCCCTCAGCTGCAAATCCCCCCCAAAATCTCCCCCAGGATTACCCTCAGCCCCAATCTGCTGCTCCTCAGCAGGGCCCTCCTGGCGCAGCTCGTTCTCCTCGTTCTGCTCGTTGGGGTGCTGGTGGTTGTTGTGGTGGATGTTGGGGTTGTTGTTGTTGTTCTGGTGGTTGTTGTTGTTGTCATTGTCGTTGTTGGAGTTCTGATTGCTCACCAGGGCAGAGGAAACCCCAATTCCTGTGCCTGCACTGAGGCCCACACGAGCACAACCCTGGGAACAAAGAGCAGAAATTTAGATTTGAAAAGATGGACTTGTTACCTCAACATTCCCTAAAGGAAACAGGAAAACAAAAGAAAGTTGCTGGAATTGTCTGGGATGGCACAAAACTAACAGGGAAACTGTCCCTCAGATTTCCTGATTGCAGAGGTCCACCTTCAGACTGGCAACACAGAACCTACACTGTTAAACTCCTAATGAAAGGGAAAGTCCTCAGAGCACTTCATTTTAATCTATTAATGCTGTTAATCTATTAATTTGCTGTGGGATCATGACATGAATGCAAACAGATCAGAGTCTTCTCAGCACACAGCAGCCTCCAGGTAGCATTCATGACCAAAGGATGCAGGTTTTACACTTTTCATTGCATGCCAGCAGCTTACCAAGGAGTTGTGTTACAGTGTGGGAAGGGACAACGTGGAGAAATAAAATTTCTAAGCTTTGAAAGCTCTTCAAAAGGGAAACACTACCCCCATTTCACCCAGTAAAAAATCATAAAAGCCTCTTAGTATTGTAAAGAGAGGCTTAAGAAGAAAAAAAAATCTAAAAAGCAGCAGCACAGTGAAATATCAGCAGAGACCTTGTGAGAATCAGTGAGTTTACTTTTGGTAGAATCAATGAGTTTTATTTTCTGGTCACATGTTCATTCCTTGCCACTGCTCCCATCTGCAGAAGCAGCACCACTCTCCCCAGCACACCATGCTAAAAGCAACTGCAAACCAAAGAAATTTATTGCCAATCCCTTCAGTTAATGACAACTTTGAGAAGAATGCACAGCAGCTGGAGCAAACTGGACTGCCAAGGAAATGGAAACAAGTAAAAATCCTGGCAATGAGAAAAAGCCAAACCATTCTCTGGAGTTTACCTTTGGAGGCTCTCTAAACATCTGGTCCAGAGAAATAAACTCCAAGCTTGGCAGTAACTCGATGAACTGACTGAAAGAGTCCAGCTTGATGGCGTGGCATCGCACCAGGGTCAGGTCAACCAGGCGGGTCCACCTCGAGTGGTCTGGGAACACAAGAGAGGCCTTTCCTGAGGGATTCCCACCTCACTCCTTCTTCATTATCCCCTTTTCAGATCTGAGAGCAGCATCTTCTGGATCTCCATCCTGCTCCCAGCATCACCATGGCCCCAAAGCAAGCATCATCTACTGTACTTACTAACAACAGAACAAGCAGTACTAGAGCAGAGAAATTCTGGTTTAGCACAGAAATTCATATAATAGCTCTGAAATTTCAAAGGTGTGCAATACCTGTGATCCAATTATTTGGGTTATGTAGATGTGGGCAGTTGTAAATGACCAGATACTTGATGAAAGAAAAAACTTCATTTACAGCTTTCATACCAATATCTGTAATAATTCCTGGGTTTTCAACCACATCAGCCAAGCCGTACCTCACCAAGTCCGTACTCGTCATTTTACCTACAAAAGAGAGGAGCAGACACAGCAGTAAATTTGCCTTTTATAGCAGGATTTTCTACCTCCTTATTGATCAGATCATTCCTTTAATAAAGCTCAGCTTTCCCAGTTTCAGGGAGTGAGGAAAACCAGATATGGCTGTAGGAGATCAGCAGCCTCAATACATGCAAACATTAATATTCTTATCAATTGCTGAGAGCATGATTGAAAACACAGCAATTTCTGTAATCCTTCTGTTTTTTTATGGATATAAAAAGTGTCATACACTGTAGTAAAAACTCATCAACGTAGCCTAGGTGAAGAGTTTCAAACTGTGGGAATTCCAGTTCAGCCATCTTCAAAGCAGAAAAAACACCATCTTTGGTCAAGGAAGGCTGGATCCGCACTTCGTGCAACCTGCAGGGAATTCAGAATTGCTCCTATCAAAATTCAGGCCAAAACACAGAAAACGCTCAAGAAGGTGCCCTGTTCTAATAAAACAGAGAATCTGGCAGGACTCAGAGGGTATTTGCAGTGACTTTAATCACAGAACACTCTTGTTATGCAAAGCTTATCTGCGGATTCCCTTAACTTTGATGGTTGTTCCGTCTCGTGGATGTAATTTCTGACATTTATTTTGAAAAAGGAGAAGCAAAGAGAGATCTGAAGAGAGGTACCTTCGTGCAGCAGTTATGATGAGGTAGCCAAGATCCACTTCAAGTGCATTCTTGCAAGCTCCCAGAACAATAGTGTGCAAATTCCTAAAACCACCTGGCAAATAAAGAACACCCTTCTTACACTGCAGCCTCACATTACAGCCTTCAGCCCTACACATTTTCACCAGTGTTGTCTTGACCTTTTTCAGAAAATCAGAAAAAAACCCAATATTTGCACCCAACTCTTCCAATCCTGGTTCTGCTCATCAACAAATGAAGCTCATTAAGAGTTAATTGCAGTTGGAATATCAAAATGATACCCAATACAGAGCATTTTTAGCACTATGATCACAGTTCCAAATGCTCAAAAACGGATATGCTACAGACAAAAAAAAAAAAAAAAAAAAAAAAAACAAAAAAAAAAAACAAAACCACCAAAAAAAACCAGAATTTGCTAAAGCTTTAATTTATTTATTTTTTATTTAGGTATGAAGGATGGGGAGTTTCCCACCTGATCTCCAGCTGTCTTCTACCACATGCTGGATAAGTCCTCCAAGAAATGGAACACGGACCAGTTCCAAGTGCTCCAGATTCCTGGCAGAAGCCAGGCCTGTCACCAGGGGAACATACTTCAGGGAGTTTGTGGGTCCTGCACACAACAAGGCCAGAAAGACAGAGCAGATTGTTCACTTCTCCCTGAATGATGCCATGGAAGAACTAAAACACATCCACACCTATCCCTCTAGAGCAGGAAGTCAACAGAACCACACAGCACCAAGGAAGGGACAGGACAGGGAGAGGTTTCTGTCCAACACCAGAGATCAAACAAGGGCTGCTCTCAGAATGTGGAATTCCAAGATTTTAACAGAACCAGATTTCCTCCATGCTCTACCATCCCCTTCAGACAGGAAGAATCCCTCTTACCAGCACAGTTCCTCATGACAAAAGCACGTAAGCTGATACAAAGGAAATCTTTAAAAGGCTGTGGTTTGGTGAGTCTCACCCACTTCAAATAAAGGTGCCTCAGCATTGGGATACAAGGAATCTCAGGGACATTCACCCCTAATAATACATAAACAAAACAAACAAACATTTTAAACAAGCTTTAAACTAATCCACTGCATGACAAATTCCTGGCTTTCAAAAGGAAGCTTTTCCATGCTCTGTGGCACGTGAGAAAAGCTGTGAGCACTTGAAACACAAGTTCTTCACCCTGGTTTGGCAATAATTCTTTAGAACTTGCCCTCTGCACCTGCTATCAAATATCCAACTAAGACCTCCAAGACGCCACAGCCCAAACTCCCTCTCCTCCAAAGAATTACACATCTGCAGAGTTTCAAAGCCTTTAAATCCACCTGTGTTGAAGCCAACTACTTCACCACGACCACACTCACCTACTAAGTGCAAAGTCTGAATTTTAGCTCCTATAGGAATTTTCAGCTTGTTCTCAGGAGGAATTGGAAAAGCACCATTACGATTACGAAACTTCCCTAAAATGTGGACTTGGGGCATGTATGTCCAAATAGCTTCCACCAGCTCTAAATGAGAGGTCTCAACACCCTGGATAAAAGGAAGCAAAGCAAATGCTCTAACACCAGTTCAACAACAACATCCTCTTAACCACGTAAACGACAGAATGCAACGTCATTTCACTTTTCATTTCTAGCAAGACCAGTCCTTTCAAAAGCAGAGGGATCAGAGCTTTAATTCCTTGCTGGGCTTAAGAGCACCTGGGATTCCCAGTGGTGCAACTAAAAATAGTTGTCATTAGCAAACAGGGTCACAATTAACTCCTCCCTGTGCAGCCAGGCCTAAACCAAAGCCCTGGAAGCACCAAGTTCTTTGTCACAATTTTTAACAGTGTTGAAGGAGGTTCTCTCCCAAGTCCAGCCACTCACCAGCAAATTTGGACAGGCCTGCAAAGCCTCTAAAACTCCAGGAATGCTGAAAGCTTCGTGGCCACGGACTCGGCGCCTTTCCAGATACCTGGGATGAAGACCATAAAGTTGTTCAATGTCTGGCATCTTCCTCAGCAGCGTTAGGAAGCTGGAATCAGTGAAACCTAAGACAACAACAACACATTTGGTATTGGTGTGGCAGCAGACACTCAGCTGTGAAGGGAAAGCCAAACACACTTCTCTCTTTATGCGGCAGTACAAGTTCTGTGATGTTGAAAGATGCATTTGGTGAAGCAATAGCTTTTCTTTTCCTTCCACATCCTAGAAATCATGACCTAAATACTCCTCTGCCTTGAATTTTGCAGGTTTGCTACAGGTTTCCTTCAGAGGAGCTGCATGGTTGCAGGGTTCACTGTGCTCTGTCCCTCCTCACATGAAGCTTTGTGGGCCTGTTTTTCCTGGAATTCCATTTATCAGCTCCATGGCTCAAAAAAATCCCAGCTGGATCCCTTATTTCACTTCACTATTCACCACAGTTCACATTTCTCACAGAAACAGGACCATTTCTTAAGCAAAGGCTTATTTTATTCTAGTAAAAGACAGCACATAAAAAGGATTTTAACTGGGTAAGTTACTTGTATTTACACCAATTTTAGGTTAGGTCTAAACACCTGCTTAATACCAGCCATAGCCACTCTCAGTTTGTAACTCCTCTCATTTTCAGAATTCCCTCATTTTAGCTGTGTCCTCCACCAAATCCCAGCAGTGCAACTGAAACCCAACAGAAATCCTGGTACTCACAGGGATCACCCAGAGTGACAAATTTATCTATTGATCTGCAGGTGACTCGAGGTGTGACATCAAAACTTATCCTTACACTGGTAAATGCTGGCAGATGAGTTTCTCTCTCACTCCACTGTATTTTTTGCTGCCTGCATGCAAAAAGCTTCTTCATGGCATAACCCCTGAATAAACTCCCTTCCAACAATCAAACACAGACTGTACTGACAAGTGGCTACAGAGCACTCCCAGCCACAGAATCACAGAACAAACTGGGTTGGAAAAGACCTTTGAGACCATCAAGTCCAACCTACGAGCTAATACAGCAACCCCACAAATCCATATCCGCACGCGGAGAGCAGCGAGCCATTCCTCAAGGCAGGCACGCAGAGGAAGGACCCTCCCAAGCAGTGCCAGGGGCATCCTGCCCAGGGGCTGGCAGGGAGCAGCAGGGGCTCACCTGTGGGCATGTACTCCCACCAACGCCCCGCACACAGATCCACCACCTTGACCACGCGCAGGTACAGCGTCACCGCCTCCTTCAGCTTCCGCGACAGGCACTCCATGCACATGATGTCCTGCAAGGGCAGGTACCTGGGGAGAGCACAGACAGCCCTGCCTCAGCACTGCTGCAGCCTCAGCGCAGCTGCTGCAGCCTCAGCGCAGCTGCTGCAGCCTCAGCGCAGCTGCTGCAGCCTCAGCGCAGCTGCTGCAGCCTCAGCGCAGCTGCTGCAGCCTCAGCGCAGCTGCTGCAGCCTCAGCGCAGCTGCTGCAGCCTCAGCGCAGCTGCTGCAGCCTCAGCGCAGCTGCTGCAGCCTCAGCGCAGCTGCTGCAGCCTCAGCGCAGCTGCTGCAGCCTCCAGCTGCCACAAAGCACAGCCTGGCTGCAGCAACGGGGGCATTGCCAGCACGGCAGGACGTTCGTTCACACGAACCCTCAGGGCTCTCAGTAAATGTGGAGTGTGGCTGAGCAGAGTGACTCAGCAGTTTCTGACACTGCATGTGGAACAGTCAGACAAATAAAACATTAAATGCATCATCATTTGGTTCTCTAGTTAATCAGAGAATCCCAGAATGGTGTGGGTTGGAAGGGACCTTAAAGATCATCCATTCCACCCCTGCCATGGCAGGGACACCTCCCACTGTCCCAGGCTCTCCAGCCCTGTCCAGCCTGGCCTTGGGCACTGCCAGGGACCCAGGGGCAGCCACAGCTGCTCTGGGAACCTGTGCCAGGCCCTCAGCACCCTCACAGGGAACAATCCCCTCCTTAAAGTTAATTTAAACCAACCCAAATCCTGCTGACCAAGCCATTTGCCTCAATAGGTTTAATGAAGTTACTTTTGTTTACTAGCACATACTGCAAGCTCAATTTCCAAATATTTTGGAGAGCTGCTGTTCACCAAGAACCTGTGGGTGAGGCACTTGTTTTGGATAATAGGACTGAGTGAACATCTGGGAGAAGGACTTTGCTGTAGGGGAGGTCACATCCTCATCCCAGTTCCCTTCTGCAGGTGCAACAATTCCCAAGCAATCACCTCAACTGTGCTCTACCCAAAATGTATTTCTGCTCTAAAATCAGTATTTATAACAGAATTAATTCACTTATTTATTTCTTCTTCATTCTATCATTCATGACACTCACATAAATAAATTTTCAGTTTCCAAATGAACTTTGAAGATTGAAAAAAACCCATTTGTCATCTCTTTTTATCCACCAATGCACTCAGGGTACACCCACCATTTACTGTGTCACAAACAGGTGAAGTTGGAGAAAAAATAAAGAACTCTAAGATAATAACCAGTAAATTGATTTCTGCCAGGCTGCTCACCTAAAGATGTGGCAAAGCACTTCATGAGAGAGTTGGTTCATGTAATCTTTTGGCTCCTCAGCTTTGGTAGACTCTGCCCCTTCCCTGCTCACTGCGCTCGCTTTCACAGTTTTCCGCCGGGGCCCCATCTCTGCACCGAGTTCTGGGGGAGGAAACAGGCACAGAGTTATGAAATCCAGGGCAACTGAAACACAAAAGGGACAGGGCAGAGGAGGAACAGCAGTTCAGCTGCAAAAAAACAAGCTGTGGTTTGATTAGACAGAAGGGCTCAGACAAAACCTGAGGATTATCAGGCAAACCGGACAGATCCTCTCAGCTGAGGGAGTGATGAAGAAAAATCACCACAGGTTGAAGCAGAGATCAGTTCTTTTCAGCATAAAAAAATCTTCAGAGATCCCACCCTGAGATCAAAACAGTCACAGGGAAGCTGAGCAGAGATCACCAGCTCAGCACCAACCACAACGTTCCAGCACAAAATGAAAGTCCAAAGTCTGTCCAGCAGAAAAATGATTCCTTTTTCTCTTTTGAAAAAAAAAAAAAATGGGCTCCTGCTGAACACTCTCCAAAAATGCCCCATGAAAAGCCCTCACACCAGCTCCTCTTGGAGGTGAGAACACCAAGTGAAATATTCAGGTTGCTGAGTTAAAGTTCAAAGGCACAGAAAGGCTGGGAGTCGCTGTCTGGAGGCAGCTGCAGGATCCTCTGCTCCTTCCTGAGCTGTGCCCAGCACAGGCACTGCAATTGCAATGCCTCATGCAAAAACACCCACAGACACCATGAGAAGCCACAAAAAACCAACTAAAATAAAGGTGAACTCACTGCTAACAGACAATCACCTCCTACAGATGCTGAGAGGTCCTTCCATGGCTGTATCTGGCAAAGATTTATTTTATCCTTAGACAAGAACGAGGAGGGCAAAGCATCACCAGCTCAGTGATCCTGAGTTTAACAGGTTGGATGCCAAAACTCAGTGGATTGAGGAAAAACAACTGGCCAAAAAAAAAAGGGGCAGATTTTGGAAAAGCCTTCAGCAAGGCCTCCATTGCAGCCTCCCTGTGATGCCAAAATTCGGAATATTGACAGCTTCACTGTGATCTAATGACTGCAAAACACGTGGCCTCACACATCTTGGGTGCATTTCAAGTTTACTAACTGCACGTGCCATGATTTGACCTTAAAGGGGGATATTCAAACAATAAATCCCCACCTTGTGCCTGTGAACAGCAGGAAATGGACTGGGGGAATTCTCCAGCCAGGAGTGAAGACTCTGCTCCGTTGTTCTTTTGGGGGCAGGCTGGAAGGGCTCAGTTTGGGGTGATCAACCTCATAAAGTCCAAACTGAACTATTTATGGACTGAATTCCAAGGAAAACATTGATTCCTAGTCACCTGGGATAGCTCAGCCTGAGCAGAGCACGGGACACAACCTAAGAAGTTCCAGACTGGCACAGGCAGGTGCTGGCTACACTCCAGCAGGAAAGGGAACAGCAGAAGGACTGGGACAAAAGGCAAGAGGAAGGAAAATATTTACAACCAAAGCAGGAAAAATCCTGTAAGACACAATTCCAACCAGCACAACCCGCCCCTGCCACGAAGGGGGGAAAGAAGGATTTGCCTCTATGAGTCTGCAGTTTCTGCACAATAAAAGCTCCTCCTGGGGTTATTTTGAGCTAATGAGCACAGCCTTAACACCTCCTTCTATATTAGAGTGCTGACCCCATTTAAAAATAAAAGACAAAGCTCCACAGCAAGAAGAGGTTTATATATTCAAGAAAGCAAATGGGATTTTGCGGCCCCCACCTCAATTAATTCCCGACAATGAACGTCGCATGAAACAACAGCTCGACGTGCTCTATTCTTGATGAGTAAATACCCCACGAACCTTAAAAAGCTTAAAAAAACATGGGCAGACTCCGCAGGAACGAAAAATGAGGAAAAACGCGGCGACAGCAGCCAGGGACGGCCTGGCAAGCGCCGGCTACAGAGGGGCGCTCCCGAAGCGGAGGGGAAAAGGCGAGGACGCGGCGATTTGTGCCGAGACAAGCGAAGGAAAACCAGCTTTCCCCATAGCCCCATCACCGCCGTTCACTCACGGGGCGGCCTGTGACAGCGGCGCCGGCCGAGCCCGCGGGGCCGAGAGGGGACGGCAGCCTCCGGCTCCCCGCCCGCCGCCCCGGGGCCCGAGCCGGCCGCGTCCGCGCCACCGTCCCCTCGCTGCCCTCCGCTGGCCCTCGCTGCCCTCACCTGCCCTCGCTCCCCTCGCCGCCCTCGCCCCGGTTCGGCCGCGGGGGAGCCCCGGCCCCGCTTCCTGCGCGGCCCCTTCCGCCAGCGCCGCCGCTTCCGCTTCCGCCTCCGGCCCCGCCCGCCGCTTCCGCTTCCGCCCGCGCGCGGCCCCGCCCCGCCCCGGGAGCGCTGAGGGGACTGAGGGGACTGAGGGGACTGAGGGGACTGAGGGGCTGAGGGGACTGAGGGGCTGAGGGTTCTCGGGGCTCCCAGGGCTCCCGGTGCAGCCGTGCGCAGGCCGGGCTCGCTCAGCGCACAGCGGGAGGGGTTCAGTGGAAGCCGCGCGCAGTCACAGTCACAGTCACAGTCACGGCCGTGCCGAGCCGCAGGGACACACCGGGGCCGCCGTGCGCGGAGCAGCCGCGGCGCTGCGAGCTGTCACTGCCCGTGCAGGGCTGCGATGAGATGGGCGTTAAGGTGCTTCCAAACCATCCCGTGATTCTGTCGTCACCCAGCCCAGCTCCTGGCCCTGCACAGCCCCACAATCCCACCCTGAGCACCCCTGGGTGCTCTCCAAGCTCTCCTGTCCCTGCACAGCCCCACA
>VZUI01073937.1:0-26968 GCA_013401135.1 Cettia cetti
GACCTTCCTTTTTTTTTTTTTTTTTTTTTTTTTTAATCTACAAGTAAATAAATATAAAAATGGGAAATAAGTAAAGCAGTTTACTGAAACATAGACAGGTGTTCTTCACAGCAGAAAGGATTAAAGTGCATCTAGCTCTTAGCCCCCTCTATAGTCTGGAAGGTGATTCCTTTTATTTCACAGCAGATTCCCTAAATAAGGTTCTTGACTCCATTAAAGGTAGCTACCAGTGGCACCAAGCAAGGAAAACAAGATTTAAACTACCTGATACTATTCACCTTCTGCTCTGGTAGTTGTAGACTGATGTATTTATATTTTTTGTGCTGGGCAGTGAACGTGAGGGGTTATTCTGTGAAATAGTTCCTTGATAGAAGGAGAAAAATGTCTACAAAAGGAATGAGCTAATGCTGCCTTCCTGTGGGATGTTTTTTATGGTTATCCTACCCCCACCAGCACACAAACATGCAGAGCCACAGTGAACAACCAAAACAAATGGTTTTCAGCTTAAAAGTCAAAGAAGCATTTATTAACTCTTTAGGGAATAAGGAATTTGATGTTCTGGTTTTGGGTGTTCCTATTGCATCAGTATCCTTGTTACTCCAGAGATAAAATCCAAGTGGGATTCAGCTTGAGGAAGAAAAATAGAAAAAGAGTTTTCAGTTTGTGGTATTTTAGGTGATGTAATTGATGCCCTGGTGGGAAAATTATCACAACTCCAGGGCCCCCATTGCAAGTCAAAATATTTCTGATGCCAGTGAATGTCCCATTCTTTTTGATGCCCATAAGTAAATATGGCTCTTGAAATACTTCACAAATCCTCCTGCATCAAAGTAGATCTTCCCCCTCTGGGCCCCTGTGGATGAAGGAGTATCTCTTTAGCTGGTTTTGGGTATGTTTTTTGCCTCACTCATCTGCCCTCCAGGCTGCAGCTGATCTGGAAAGTGCAAACTGCTCTTCAGCTGTGAGAGCTCCACATGAGCATTGTGTTTGCAGCCAGGCCCTTGTCCTTCACCAGCTGAGAAGGTTCACCATCAGCCCCAAGCCTGTGAACCTGCTATGTTTTATCTTCTTTTGGACAGGGTCAGGATTAAATGCTAGAGACAGTATTTCTTGTTCAGACTCAGATGTTTATTAATTCTTATCTACATTACAGTCTCACAAGCTGTGAGTTCTACAGCACTTCTAGATAACAAACTAAAAATGGAGCTGTATCTCTCTCTACAAGGCCTTTTAAGGATAAACTGTCCAATTAAGAAATGACATCTGAATTATTTTTACTTTTAACCCAATAACCAACCACCTGCAATGTGGACTTTTCTATCCAATTACAAAATACCACCTAAACCATGAAGAAACGGTGAAAAAGAAGGACTTTGCCTCTGCCCTAAAACCTCCATTTTGCTTTAGATATATTACTATATTCTAATATATACTATATATACTAATATACTATATATATACTAATATATACTATATATTTAGATATATAACCCTCCATTATATTTTAGATATATTACTATATTCTAAAACCTTAGACTCTGTAAGTTTTCCACCCTCTGTAAGTTTTCCAGTTCTATTCAAACTACCCACCCTTAATCCCAGTTCTGTCATTCCATTTTGGAAGCCATGCCCTCAGGTTAAATGCAGTGTTTTCTTGGAGGTCAATGCCTGTCAGCACAGAAAATCTAAAATTCTCAGTGACCTGGGTTCCAACAGGAACCCACTTCAGCTCTCAGCCATGACCTTTCCCTAACACTACTGGCCCAAAAGAGACAAGAAAGAGGATTGAGGCCAAGCATGTGTCCTCTGACTGCCATGACTTTTCAGCTGGGTGGTGTGTGGGGACATCAGCTTTTTTCTCAGGCAGCTTCCAGCTGGGTTTCTGCTGCCTGTGGGCAGTTTTGTAACCATCAGCTGTGATGTACCCCTGCTGTTCTCACCTATGGAGCTGTTGAATGGCCCTTGGGGTAAATCATGCCCAGGGAGAGAAATGTCTTGAGATGGAATCATAGAATCATGGAATCATTAAGGTTGGAAAAGACCTTTAAGATTGTTGAAGTTCAACCCCTTTGAACAAACCCCACCACACCCCTAAACCATATGATAAAGTGGCACATCTGCTTTTTTTTTTTTTTGAACGCTTCCAGGGATGATGACTCCACTGCTTCTCTGTTCCAATGCTTTACCTCTCTTTCAGTGAGGAAATTTTCCTTATATCCAGCCTGAACCTCCACTGGCACATCTTAAGTATCCCTTGTCCTGTCACTGGAAGCCTGAGAAAAGAGGCTGACCCCCACTTCACCACAGCCTCCTTTCAGGTAATTGTAGAGAGCAATAAAGCCTCCCCTGAGCCTTCTTTCCAATTTAGACACCAGCAAGGCAATGGTGATTGCTGGAGGACAACATTGTGAACTCACAGGACTTTATTGTTCAAGTCAAACTAGGGAGAAGTAGTTTGTGTGATTGGCTGAGTGTACTTTATTAATTTATGGTTTGTTGTTTCCCAGAGTGTGAATTGGCAGGATTTTTCTTTAAGTCCTCTTTGAACTTGGTTATCCTCAATTGCTTCCTCTAAAAATTTCTCTGAGCTCATATCATGATCCATTATTTGTGAGCACTTCACTGCCGGTAGCAGATATCTGAAAATGGAAACAGTTTGCCTGGAAATGCAAGGGATGCTGCACACTCGTGTTGCCTGGCTGGACAGACAGGAATTGCAGTTCTAGGATGCATTTGACCTTGTGGTAGGATGTACTTGCTGTGTACTGGACCTGGGTGCTCCTATGAATGATCCCACTACTAAATGAATTTGGGGAGGGCTGCAGAAAGCAGGGTGGCAGGAAGGTTTCCAGAGCAAGGCAGCAGCCCTTGGGGATATTTGCTCAGAAATTTTGTCCTTGCTTTGCATTTGTTGTTGACTTGTTTCATATGTGTTTTTATTTTACTCTGAGTTCACTGAAGGCTTTGCTGGAAGAGCCCCTTCAGCCATAACCTTTAAATCTGCCACGTGAAGTACAGTGGCAGTCAGAAAAGCCACTCTCTGGAAGTGACACAGTGGCACGCAGTTGAGGATTTCATCACTCTCCATTCTTTTTTTGTGCAATGAAAATCTGAATTCGATTTGCAATTTCCCCATTCCTTTCTACAATGCCAGTGCTGCATATCCATCCTGAGATCTTCTCACTTCTTCCCAGGAAGTTCTAGGCAAAACATCTGGAATCCCATCTCCTTTGTTCCTGCATTCATTTTGTTCCTGCCTTTTTTTTCAAAGGAAAAGTTAATTTCTCTGACTCAGAGGAAGGGCAAAGTGTGTTTGGTAAATGCATTTTGCACAGCCTGACTTTTGGTCATGCACATCCAGTGGCACTGGCATCCAACCAACCCTAATTCTGCAAAACCTACCCTGGCAGAACAACCCCCAGCACCACCTTGATTGTTTATCAGTTGTTTGATTAAAGCTTGGCTGTGCTTCATCTTCATCACTCTTGTCCAGGGGGAGCAGGACATCTTTCCATTGTCCAGTCAGTGTAAGCTGTGAATGCTCAGGACAGGCAGCTCCTGGTGCTGGAGGTGTTGGAGGCTGGAGCTGGGCTGGTGAAGCCCTTGGGAGAAGCAGGAATTATTCACACCAGGATCTCTCTGTCCTTGTCCCCTGCAGCTCTGTAATAGATTGGCTTAGGTGTTATAATTGCATCACACCCCCCTCCCCCTTCCATCTCCCTTTCTGCTCCTTCCACCCTTGTTCAGTGTTTAATTTATGCAAGTTCTGCTGCAAGGGAAACTCAGAATAAAAAATAAAAATAGAAAAAGAAAAAGTGATAGAAACAGGAAGGGAATCCCGTTATTCTTTTGCATCATTCCTACCCATATTTTGAGAAATGATGTAAAATCATGCCATTAACCATGCAGTTTTTAGCTGCAAAGCAGAGCTCTCTAAGTGCAGCCAGTGAATGGGGTAGGAAGAGAGATGGGATCTTCCCTTGCTCTATAGCAGCAGAGGATCTGATTAACCTGGTGCTCAAACCATTAAACCAAACATCTTCAGTATGAAAATTACCAGATTATGTATTTATATTTACAGACATTTTATTGGTTTGGGTTGGAAGGGAACTTAAAGACCAACAATTCCAGCCCCCTGCCATGGGCAGTGGTGCCATGCACTAAATCAGGCTGCTCAGAGCCTCATCCACCCTCTCCTTGAATACTTCAAGGGATGAGGCATCCACAATCTCTCTGTGCAGTAACATGGCTTGCTTTGTTTCTTCTGTCTCATCAGCAGGTTTCTAATTAATAAGGAAGAGGTCCTAAATAAGGCTTTTATCTTTATTTTTTTTCCCCCACTCCCCATTTGTCAAACTAAAACTGGTGAAAGCTTCAGGCCATGAAAAACTCCCTAAAGATTGGGATAGCAGCTGGCCAGGGATGGGAGTTGCCTCTTTAATGACTTCTTTTCCATCTCAAATCTTTTGCATGTTGGTCCAGCACCTTTAAGAAAATTCTACTGCATTGTGTTTATTATTTACCTCAGAATAACCTTTAATAATCTCTATCATTTTATATTTATGTGCTTCATTTTTACTGGCAGCATCCTGTAACTCAGGTATCACATACAGAAACAGTGATTCTGTCACGGAAAGAAACAACACACCAAAAATTGGATTTTCTTTTTAATTGAGGTGTCTAACCTTAATTACAGCAGACTGTTGGTCCAGCAAACTTTTTGCTTGAGGAAGAAATCCATCAACAGCATTTTCACCTCATTGAAAGACATAAAAATGAAACCCTGGATATTTTGTTCTTGTTTGCTAATGCAGAGAAATAACAACTTGGAGTATGAATAATGTAAAAGGCATGCAGTAGTTTGTGGGAGAAGTGAGTCAATTCTGCTTGCTGAAGCAGGCTGGGAGTTCACCCAGAAAGGAGCACCTCTTGCTATGAATGAATGAAGGAAAATGTGTTTGGATGTTATTTTTAATAACAGACGTGACATTTTTGAGCTCCTGGATGGCCATGTGGGAATCCAAGGCGTGTGCAGAGGAAGAGAGACTCCTCTGTGGAATGGAGCTGTTCAGTAGTAAAAAGTAGTAGTAGAGTTGGTCTGAAGTTCTGGAGAAGTTCTTATGGAAGTGAAATAGGGAGATTTTTGCTCTTTTTGATTATATAACCACTATTGCATCTTCCCACCAGATACAGTGATTGTTTGCTTGTTTGGATTTTTTTTCCTGGGTAGCTAAGGCACGATACCTAGAAAGGCTGACAGTTTTATAAATCATTAATTTATTGAATAAAGCTAAAACTTGTGATTTTTTTCAGGGACAGAGAGAAAAGAGGGATGGTACAGTGACAGCCTGGGGAGACTGGAAGGTTCCTTTTCCTTTTCTTTTTTTTCCTTTTCCTTTTCCTTTTCCTTTCCCTTTCCCTTTCCCTTTCCCTTTCCCTTTCCCTCTTCCTTTCCCTTTTTTTCTTCCCTTTCCATGTGGTCTGGACTGCTTGATCCAAATGAGATTTAAACTATTCACTTTAGCTGAACATTTAACTTCCACAGTCACGTCTTGTCACTACTAACTTTTATGCATGTGCTTAATTATTTGAACTTCTGCAATTAATTTAGCTTTGAATGAAATGTTGTTGCACACAGGGTGTTGTTTGGTGGCATCTTTATTGTCAGAGTTATCATTAAATGCCCTTTTCCTTCCTCTGCTCTGTAACCTGGTTGGTGGCTCTGGGGTGGAGACAATGTCAGTAGGGCAGAGTGGAAGAGTAGATAAATATCATCAGGGGGATTTCATCCTGCTTTTATTTTCTGTTTCCCTTTCTTTCTTCTTTTCCTCCATGGGAAGCCAGATGTGGATGAAGAAGGCTGTGCACTTGGAGGCTGTTGGTTTAAGTGACATAGGATGGAGCCATGTGTTGCACATCCCTCAAGCAGCAGGACAAGAGCGAACAGCCTCAGGTTCTTCCAGGAAACATTTCTATTGGATATTAGGAAACAAATTATTCATAAAAAGGATTGGAAGAGGATGCTCAGGGAACTGGTGGAGCCAGCATCCCTGGAGGAATTTAACAGACATGTCGATGTGGCACATGGGAACATGTTCAGTGGTGACCCTGGCAGTGCTGGATTAATGGTTGGCTTGATGATACTAAGGCTCTTTTCCAACCTAAATGATTCCATGCTCTGTCTGTCGTGCTGTGGTGGTGCTCAATGGAGGCTCAGTGGGGAAGAGGAGGAATTGGGGAATCCTGTTTTGAGAAGGAATTTGGGAAGACTGGTGTTAATGGATGAAACTCCAACAGGTGGGGATGATAAAACCACTGCACTCATTTACTTAGCTCAGGGTGAGCTGATAAAAGGTGAGTGGAAGCTACCAGGTGTCTGGGAAGTCAGAATTGGTAGTGGAGTCTGAGCTGAAAGTTGCAAGGGTTTGGTTGCTCTGGGTTGGGTTTTTCAACCTCCCCCTAAAGCTCTTTCCCATCTGGAGGTTTCTGAGGGAAATCAAAACAGGTTGTGAAGATTTTTTGTGGTCTGCAAGAAAACAAACAAACAAACCAACCAACCAACCAACCAAGACACCAAAAAACCCTTCCCCAACTAATCAGCAAAAAACCCACAACCCAAACCAAAAAATAACCTTGTAGCCAATAATAACTTCCAGTGCATTCTGCAGACTGTAGGCTACCTCATTTAATAGGGAAAATGTGTTACAACCCACACGTGTAAGCATGTGCTTCCTCATGCTAGAGACATAATCAAACATAAAATTACACAGAAGTATGGATTCAGAAAACAAGAAAAGGTGATGGTGACATCTTGGAACAGGGAGACAATAAATTGCCAGGAGAGAAAAGGTATGTGTGCACCTCCAGCAATGGGCATGAAAACCAGCAGGACAAATTGCAGGAGGATTGAAAGGGTTCAGTAATTCTTGGTATTCTTGCATGGACATGGACTTTTCTTTGGGAGATACCTTGTGGTCACACAAATGAATTAAAAGGCAGTGAATGGGAATTTGGCAACTTCTTGATGTTCTAGAAGAGAAGCAACTTCACTCTGTTTTAAATTTATGAAATTCTGGAGTTAAAATTGCTGGACTTATTTCTCTGGAGCAAAGGGCATTGTCCTGCACATAGCTAAAATGGCACTTAAATAACTTTTGAATGTCCTCGTCTTAAGAATCAAAAGTGGCGATCTTGTGTGCATTTGAATCATGGCCCATATCATCACTTACAGGTAAATGTAACAGAGATGAATAATAACATTTCACTTATTAGCTTTCTATTAGGGTGAACTTGAGCAATCTGAACTTGAGCAATTTGCAGCACAGCAGATCTGAGCAGTCATCATTTGCACATTAATAGCTGAAATCAAAGCTGGGGTGAATGCAGATTGGTGGATTTAATTTCATTTTTTATCATATTTCTGCTGGTTTCTTTCAGGTTTTTTTTTTTTTTTTTTGGTGTACAATTCTTTGTAGCGCCATTTTGCCATATATTTTTTTAATTGGCAACTTGGGGATCCCAGGTGCTGCACAAACAGAGGAGAAAAAAAGAAAAAGCAACAGCTTCCACGTGGAATTATTAGTTTCACATTGTGAAGAAATGTTTTAAAGGTGCTCATGTGTTGAGTATTTTGATGTATTAAGAGAGAAAGGGATAGGTTGGAAAATAGCTCTGCAAGAGGAAAATACTGTCCTGTAAGGGAATGTGGATGAAGTGGAAGAACAGCAGTGTCAAATCTCAGGATAAAGGGGAAATTCCATGAATGTGTAGAGCCAGAAGCAGGTCAGGAGGAGAGGTATAGGAGCAGGGCTAAGCCTTTGAACGTGGTTGAACCTGAACTTTCTAATTTGGCTTTTGAGCTGCTGTGTTTTACACCTGTGGCTGCCTGGGGTTGATCAGCCTCTGCAAACCCACCCAGCTGCTCATTCCCCCCTTCCCAGCTGCATGAGAGGGGAAAAATAGGAAAAGGAAGCTCATGAGTCAAAAAACAGACAGGGAGATCACTGAATAATTAACCTCATGCACAAAACAGTCTTGACTCGAGGAAAATTAATTTATTGCAAATGAAAATACATTTGGGTAGTGAGAAATAAAGATGAAATTAAACCCACACCTTCCATACCTCAGATTTTTTCCTGCAATGAAGAAACCCAGGAGATGTTTCAAGCCATGACCTAGAATAAAATCTGTCTTTCCAAATTTTCTTATTTTCTGTAACTATCCCATTCTAATATTTTGGGGGTTTATAATTTTTTTAAAATTTATTTTCCTTTTTTCCCCTCCAAGTGCTCAGTTTACTTCACTACATAATATTAATGGCCTTATGTATTCTTGCATTAAATGTATTTGTTTGTTGTTTTGCTTTCCTGGAAGAAGCACCCTCCTAGGTGAGATATCAAGAATATTTTAAATTCCCATTATCAAACAAAATTTTGTGCAAAGACAAGAAAGACACGTGTTTGTAATACAATAATTTAGGTAGAGCAGCACTAATGCAAAGTTGAACACGGTTGTTTCTTTGCATTCTATTTCTAAATTAAAAAAAAAGATCAAACAGCAAAAAAAACCCCAAACAAACCAAACAAAAAATTCCTTTTAATATTTAATGGAGAAGAGTAAGGGTGTGATGTATCTGTATAATTTAAACACTGACAGAGAGAGAATAAAAATGGAATGCAAATAGCTCCTGGGGAGGAGGATGATTCCTTTTTTAAGGACTTCAGAAAGCACAGCTGGGTGTTGGTGACACTGCAGTGGACTCCAACCACTGGCTCAA
Source organism: Cettia cetti (assembly GCA_013401135.1). Classification (NCBI taxonomy): domain Eukaryota; kingdom Metazoa; phylum Chordata; class Aves; order Passeriformes; family Sylviidae; genus Cettia; species Cettia cetti. Next base: position 8,777 of record VZUI01073937.1, read on the forward strand.
GACCGGCCTCCAGGTGAGAGGTTACTGATCCTGGGAGGATGGCTTGGAAACCCTGAGAACCTCAGTGCCAGAAGAGAAATAATTTTTCCTGGATTTATGTGACCTAAGCTCATCATTTTCTGCTGAACATCAGTTTTTCCTTAAGTTGTCTTTGGTAGTGCTTTCTTTCAGGAGCTTCGGTTTTTGCATGCCAAGGGAGCAAGCACAAGAATCATGGAATGGTTTGGGTTGGAAGGGATCTTAAAGATCATCCAGTTCTAACCCCCTGCCATGTGCAGGGACACCTTCCACTATCCCAGCTTGCTCCAAACCCCCTCCAGCTTGGCCTTGGAAACTTCCAGGGATGGAGCAGCCACAGCTTCTCTGGAAAACCTGTGCCAGGGCCTCACCATCCTCACAGGGAAGAATTTCTTCCCTAATATCCAATCTAAACCTATCTCCTTCAGCTTGAAGCCGTTCCCCCTTGTCCTGTAGCTCTGTACACTTGTCCAAAGTCCTTCTCCCTCTCTCTTGTAGGCTCTCTTTTCTCTGGATTCTCTTTTGATGCCTTGTTAGTGTTGCATCAAACTTGGTAGAAGAGTTGGACAGGGGCAGACTATTTCAATGTCTAATCTCTTCCTGTTGGACTGCTTTGGATACTTGTCCCACCTCTGGAATTGGCTTACATGCAATTATAGCCTGGTACCTGTGGCCAGTGAGTTTTTTAAACTCTGGCACTCATTGATTTTCTATGGTCACTCCAGATGATGCTGTGCCTCACAGGTTTCATGGGACACGGTCTTGTGGATGAAAACATTTCCTGAGGTTCAGTAGACCACAGTTTCCATAAATCCATACTGATTTGAATATTTCATAACTGTCTCTAATGGCTGAGGTTTCCAGCAGTGGAAGAACCAATGCACTGAGATGTCCCTTCCTTGCTTGCAAGTAAGGAAATATTAAATTGCCCATTGCAGCCCAAAGTTAAATAATTCTTCTTTAATAATTGAGTCCAACATCAGCTGTTTCTTCTTCTTTTTCATCTTTCCTTTTTTTTTTTTTTTTTTTTTTTTCTTCTCCCAGGTTTGTTGTTAGGCTGGCAGGCCATTAATGAGCTCAGTATTGCCTGCTTTACCCTTTCTCTTTGATTCCATGTTAGCTTTTCTTCTGGAATCCCCTTGATTCTTTCCAAATGGTGTCACAAATCAGCACTAATGAGCCAAATCACTGCTTGTCCTGCTCTTTCACAGCTTTTGGTGCTTGTGTTACCCAGGCTTGCTGGATTTAATCACATCTGAGCTGCTATTTTTGGACTTTCCTGAGCAACCGATGGGGTGGACATTAATTTCCACTGACTTTTAGTGAAATTTTCTGTTTGAATGTTTTTCAAATATTTTCCAAAGGTGGAAATATTTTACAAACATTCCTGATTTATCTGAATTGTTCCTGAGTTCAGTCTCGTCTCCTGTACCAGCTCCACTGTGAAAATTAATTTTTGCCTTCACCTTTTTTTTAATTTTCCTTAGTTGTTCTTTTTTGTTTTGGTTTTTTTTTTTGTTTTGTTTTGTTTTGGTTTTTTTTGTTTTGTTTTGTTTTGTTTTTCTTTTTGACTGTAGATTTCTTGTGTCATTTTTGTGGTGGCAACGTGGGGATTTTTGTGGAGTTTTTCTCTGGTTGGTCAGTTCTCCTTTTGGTTTTTTTCTTCCCCAAGTACATATGCAAACATAAGGTTTTGGAGCATTTTATACAGTTCTTTACCCCATGTAGGAAGGGCTGCCATCTTCCCTAGCTGAGAACTGTGGAAATCCAGGAGGGTTATCTTTGAAATTCCTACATGTTGTTATTTTTATTATCTTTTACACCCTTCTATTTTTATAATTAAATGCCTTTTAAAAATAAGGCTTTTAAAACCAGCAAGGTTCTGGACTTAATTTTTTGTTTAATAATTTTTTGGGGGTTTGGGGGGTGTTTTTTTTGTTGTTTTTTTTTTTCTTCTTTTTTAAGTGAATGAGTCGTGGTTACCCAAACAGCCACTAATTTTCAGTTCTTTGATCAATTCCTCTATATCAAGATGAAGTCTATCACAAAATTCCCTGGAGTGAAGAACAATCTTTCTGAGGCAGGAGACTTGTCAGCTGTAGTGTTTAATAATTCCAGGGGTGTTTCAGCCCTGACAGCAGGAGGCTACAAGCAGATGCCAGTTAGATTGGAGTCCCTCAAGGAAGCATTTTTCTTTACACTTCATAAGCAAGTGCTGGTCTTTGGTGTCTTTGTCAGTGGTGTGGAAGTGCTGTCACTTGTGGTTTTGGATTCTCTTGCTTTGTTGGTCACTCTGGAAGAGGTTAAGACATGGAAAAGTCGTGTCCTGAGTTTGCAAAGGCCTCTATGGGTCTTCAGACTTGGAATCATTGAATGGTTTGGGTTGGAAAGGACCTTAAGGACCATCTTATCCAACCCCCACCATGGGCAGGAACACTTTTTTTATGGTATCCATCCATATGTGGCTATCAAAACTTTTCTAATGGGAAGACTTTGAGTATTTTGACCACCAAATGCTCTTTGAGGAACTGGTGGTGAAATAATTCAGTCCTGTCTGAAAGGCTGGCACTGATGTACTGAACCAACTCTTTTCATGAAGTTCTTTCCTTTTCTGGTGGTTGTACTGAACTGTAATGGAGTTAACATCCCTGTCTTCCCCACTGCCTGAAAAGGTCTGGGTTGATTTAGTAATGAAATGCATCCAAGAATTATTCAAATGCTATTAAATTTTACTTCATTAAGTAAAATATTGACAGGTTTCTGCAAAGGTTGACAAATGTGGTTTCTGGGTTCTCCCATGGGTAAAGCAGCATGAGAGGCTGGGCTGGACTTTGATAGTTGAGAGTTCTGGCAGATTTAGGAGAGGAAGATGCTCTCTTGAGACCACAGCTTGAAATTACTGATTGGTGTTCACCCTCTCCAGGGGATTTTGGGTTGAGGTTGACAGTCCTTATCTTTATTTGGCATTCTGGTGCCTCGGTTTGGTTAATTACAAACTTGTTTTAGTGAGGATCAAGTAATATGGAATTATATATTGAGATTCACTTGGCAAATCCAAGTATTTTAAAGAGATTCTAGAAGGTGTCTCATCTTTGAGATATTTTAAAAGCTAATTAGCATATAGAATTGAAATGACTATAAGTGGGTATGTTGTAATTTTCATGGAATCACAAAATGGTTTGGGTTGGAAGGGATCTTAAAGATCATCTAATCCCAACCTGCCCTTTCCATGGGCAGGGGCACCTTCCACCAGACCAGGTTGCTCCAAGCCTCATCCAGGCTGGCCTTGGACACTTCCAGGGATGGGGCATGAATTTAAAATACAGAGATCGACATACACACAAAACTGAAATCTCTTTTTACCGATGGAGAAACTTTCATGTGCAGAATTCTTGGAGAAGAGCTAGAGAATGAAATGTCTCAAAATTGAAATATCTGAATGAAATATCTGAAAACATCAGGTCTTGTTCTTGCAGGGAATGCAGCTTTCAGACTATTCTGGTCTGAGGTCCTGGGAGCTTTTCAAGTTTAATTTACCTGTGTTGGCTTCCTTGGCAGGGAGATTCTTCCTCTCAGCTTCATTCTTGTGAGACCTCCTGGAGTAATTTATCCAGTTCTGAAGTCCCCAACATAAGAAAAACATGGACTTGTTGATGTGAGTCCAGAGGAGAACATGAAGATGCTCCAAGGACTGGAGCCCCTCTGCTCTGGAGCCAGGCTGGGAGGGCTGGGGGTGTCCAACCTGCAGAAGGGAAGGCTCCAGGGAGACCTCAGAGCCCCTTCCAGTGCCTGAAGGGGCTCCAGGAGAGCTGGAGAGGGACTTTGGACAAGGACCTGGAGTACCAAGACAAGGGCAAATGACTTCAAACTGAAGTAGGGGAGATTTATATTGGATATTAGGGAGAATTTTTTCCCTGTGAGGGTGGTGAGGCCCTGGCAGAGGTTTCCCAGAGAAGCTGTGGCTGTCCCATCTCTGGAAGTGTCCAAGACCAAGCTGGGTTGGGCTTGGAGCACCCTGGGACAGTTGAAGGTGTCCCTGCCCATGCCAGAGAGGGCAGGGCTAGATTTCCAACCCAAACTCTGTATGTTTTTGAGGTTTTGTTGTTATTTGTTTGGGTTTTTTCCTTTGTTTTTGGGTTTGTGAGTTTTGTAGTTTTTAGTAACTTTTGAGCCTTTAACTTGCAGAACCATCAGTTGAACTTGAAGAGTCTTCTATGTATCCATCAGGCACTCTTAGCTCTTGGACCTGGATTTGGTTATTAAAAAAGCACTGAAGGAAGGCTGTTCACACTCTTGCAAGCCACTGTAACATACAAAATATCTTGTATTCTTGTTTTTGTATTCTCATTTTGACCAGCATGGAAAGAAACACCTTGAGGGTTTATCTCTGTTCTCTTTATTCCTCAATATTTATAAATATATACATGACTGGAAAGACAGAAAGAAAAAGGAGTTTTGCCAGGGAATGAACTAAATCACAGAGTTACAATATCAGGGAGGAACACGAGCAGAGGCAGCAAGGGTCAGCCTGCCTTAATGAAATTACACTGTTTGAGGTTGTTATTTTAAGAGCTTTTCCATCTTGCTGTACCTGAGCACCAGTGTCACGCTGTTAAATCCTGGAGGCTGAATTGCTTCAGTGTGCTCTGGGACAATGTCCTGATACAGGAGGGAGGCTGTAATGGTTCAGGTTAACTCATACCAGCAGCTGCTGTTATGTTTGACAGCTGAAGTGCTGTTCCGTGTGCTCTTCCTTCCCTTGCCTAGGGGAATATCAGGAGCAGCGGTTCTGCAGTGGGGATGTGCTGATTGTTGCCGTGCTTTAAACAGTGGCTCTTGTGTGTCTGGGCATGAACCAGTGTGTGCCCAGGTGGGCAGGAAGGCCAAGGGCATCCTGGGCTGTATGAAAAAATGGTTTGGCCAGAAGGACCAGGGCAGTGTTTGTCCATCTGTGCTGGCCACTGGTGAGGCCACAGATTGAGTGCTACATTAATTTCTGGGCCTCTCATTTCAAGAAAGACATTGAAGAGCTGGAGCACATCCAGAAAAGGGAATGGTGCTGGAAAAGAGTCTAAAGAATAAGTCCTATAGGGAACAGCTGAGGGAACTGGGGGGGCTCAAAGGGGATTTTCTTGATCTCCACAGCTCCATGTCAGGAAAGGCGCCCAGGTGGGTGTTGGGAACAAGGAACAGGATGAGAGGAAATGGCCGCGAGCTGCATCAGAGCAGGTTCAGGTTTAGCAGCAGGAGGAATTTCTTAATGGAAAAGGTTATCAACCTGCCCAGGAAAGTGGTGGAGTTTCCATCCCTGGAGGTGTCCAAGAAACAACTGGATGTGGCACTCAGTGCGCTGGTCTGGTTGACAAGGTGGAGATCAGTCAAAGATTGGACTTGCTGATCTTGGAGGTCTTTTCCAACCTAAATGATTCAGTGAGTCTGTGAATTATGTTGTTCATGAAGTACTTAGTTAAACTTGCTGCTATTTTTTTCCTCCTCCCCCCCACCTCTCCCCCTTGCTTTTTTTTTCTTCTCTGAGTAAGTGATGGTTTTGAACAAGTGCACTTGAATTTGGTTGCCATGGTGTGTGCCTGAAGTCTGGTACAGCTCCTAGAAAGCGCAGGCTTGACTTTGAGAATGGATGTCACAGCCGAGATCCAGGGTAGCTGATTACAGCCCTCATCTGCCTGAAGCATCTCCGGGAGCGGGATGCTCTCCTGAGGATTCAGTGCACTCCAAAGTGGGATAAAGGATATCTCTGTGCCTTTCTGAGGAAAGCCAACCCGTGGAGACATCTCTATCTCTATGTAATGCCTTTCTCAAGATAAATGCCATGGAAAGCCGGCAACGCTGGACAAATTTGCTCTGCCATATGCTTGTGGAGGAGTGTTTTTCTGAAGCTTTTATGTATGACTGGTAATCATAGATTGGTTTAGAGAGACATTTCTGAAAGTGTGAAGGGAAAGGAAGGGCAGCATGGTAATTTGAATTAATTGTAGTGTTTATCAAGTCAACATCCAGTGGAGACCAAATCATTATGTAGTCTCTTATTCTGCTTGTAAAAAGCATAATAACTGAGTAATGAATCCAAGGTCAGATTGAAAAAAAGGGATACACCTCCAACATCTAAAACATTTTAAGTTTATCTCATAATATGTGAAATAGCTTTGGAAGCAGACCATAGTGGGGTGGGGTTTGCTTGTTTGCTTGTTTTTCCCTTTTAATCTGCAAATAGATGTGTGGAGATAATTCTTTGTGCTGCACTGAGCTGAGAACAGACAACAAAGACAAATTCTGGTCTAGCACATGCACCAGGAAAAATTTCCTCATTGAAAGAGCTGACAAGCATTGGAACCGGTGGCCCAGGGTGGTGTCACCATCCTTGGAGGGATTTAAAAGATGTGTAGATGTGGCACTTGGGGACATGGGTTAGTGGTGGCCTTGGCAGTGCTGGGGGAAGGGTGTGACTTGATGGCCTTGAGGGCTCTTCTAACCTAAGAAAATTCCATGGTTCTGTGATTGTTCTTCTTCCTGCCTCCAGTTAGGAACCCAAAGGTCTTAAAACATTAATTTCTACCACAGCAAAGTTGCAGGGCCTTGAGCAAGAAACCTGAGAGCTGTGGTCTGGACCTTGTTTCAGCCCACTGTTGCTTTTAACATCAAATCCAGAGGTTCCAAACTGTGCCTGGATGCATACCCTGAAACAAAAGAGTTCAGTTGCTGGTGTTCAGTCACATCACTCTCCAAAAGTCCTGCCAGGACTGATGGGATAATTGGCAGTTTAAAGGATTGCTCTGTTTCCCTCTGCTCCATCACCTATGGGACCACAACAAACAGAAAGTCAATCAGCGTGTCATGTACGTATAAACTGCCCCTCCTCCTTGGGGAGCTGAGCTCTGTCAGTCTGGCTGTTGGAAAATGGAATGTACAGATTTAGGAGAGAAAATTGAGAACTTTTTTGGCTGGTCTGAAATGAAAAAGTGGATATTTTACCCTTATGACACATGATGAAGTATCTTTTGGTATCTAGAGACAGCACTGTCAGGGGACTAGGCTGTTAATTTATTATGTGAATGATGGTGGTATCGGGCTGTGCTTATCTGAGCTAAGCCGATTTTAATGATCAAAACCTTGAGCCTGGAATTTAGGAGAAAATTTTAGACTAAATTAAGCAAAGGGACAATCTCTCTTTTGTATAGGATTTGTAGAATCAACATTGATTAATTGGGGTTGCAGTAATTATCCACTGATTAAAGTCAGTTGGGTTTTGGTGTTTTAGTTGTTGGGGTTTGGGGGTTTTTTGTTTGCTTGCTTTTTCTGGTTTTTTTTGTCTTTTTTTTTTTTCCCTCCTAAATAACTTTATTATATCTTCCATGAGAGTTTAAAACCAAAAAATAAAAATAAGACAGGTGGAGAGCCTTTGGTTTCCACCTCATCAAAAAGAAACGTAAGTTTTGGTGACAGAAGATCTGTAAATATTTTATAGAATTCAGACGGGAATCCATCTGGACCAGATTTCTTTTTTTAGCATTTCATTCTCTTACAATTTGTCTCAATTTTATCTGCAGAGAGCAGCTACCTCAACTTTTTGAACTGAGTGTTTGAAAACGGATTTTAAAATGTTTCCCTGCAAAATAATGGCCTGGTAGAGGCAGGTGTTTCAGTTGAGCAATTTAAAGTGGGGCTGGCCCTCCCTGCTGGGGCTGGACCCACTCTGTTTTTGCAGTGAAACAATTTATTCTGAAAGATCTGCAATGTGTACAGTGCCTGGCACAATTTAGTTGATGCAGTAGTTTATGATACCTACTTGAAATAACAGCAATACCCTCTGATTTTTGTGGCCATGTAATAATTAGGGGCCAGATTCTTATTTCTTTATGAAAAACTTTTAATCCTTGGATTAAAGCAGCACAAAGAAGGAGGCACTGCTCAATTTGAATAAATATTTCTGGTCTTTTTGTGGAACCCATTAGACACAACTCCCTGCACCCTCCCGGTGCTCCCATGATCTTAATTGCCTGAATTGTTTGTGGTTCTATTTGACCTTAAAATATTTCTGTTATGCTCCAGTTGCTGTGTTTTTATTTTCCTCTTAATAGTGAAATTGGAGGTTGATTTGAAAGGTGCAACAGATAAGCTTTTCTATCTTCTTTAAATTTAAAGATAGTTTGTATTTTTGCATAGCTGATAGGTCCTGTGAGCCTTATATTTTTTCAAGTTAAATGTCACTTAATCAGGTTATTTACCAAGGGGAATGCAAATCCTGGAAAAGTTCCAGTTGAAAACTCATCCAGTTCCAACTCCCTTCCCACAGAAAGGGACACCTTCCACTATCCCAGATTGTTCAGAGCCCCATCCAACCTGGCCTTGGACACTTCCAGGGGTGGGGCATCCCCAGATTTTCTGGGCAACCTGTGCCAGGGCCTCACTACCCTCACAGGGAAGAATTTCTTCCTTATATCCTATCTAAACCTGCCTTCTTTCTGTTTGAAGCCATTCCCCCTTTGTCCTTGTAAAAATGCTGCAGAGGAGCCATGAGCTTGTGAGTGGTTTAGGAAACAGAGAAGTGTCCTTGGACTTTCCCTGATGCATCTTCAGAAGAGCTTTATGTGCTCAGGGACTCAGCAGCCACCACATCCCCTCCCCTCATCTCTTCTAGACTCCTAAGATCCTCCAGTGGCATAGCAGAGGAAGCAAAAACCTCCGGATAGGATGAAGAATCCTCCAGCTTTTGTCCAATTAATTTTTGCACAGAGCTTCTTTCATTGCCTTTGTCACTTCTTTTTTGGGGGGAGTGGTGGTGGTGACAAATCTCAGTTCACCCTTTATTTTTTGGTTATTTCTGTTCCTGCATAAGCTATTCCATGCTTTTCATCCCATCCTTGAATCATCAGTTTCATTTTCCCCATCAAAACCCTTTTTGCTGTCACTGGCACCTTTCAGCTGTAATTTCCATGGATTATTTTGTGTCTGTGCAGGTTTGGATGGCTTCCCAAAACTCTGAATGTAACACAAGAAAACAGTGCAATAGAACATTTGAAATACAAGTTCTTTTGGTCCATGTCCCAACTCCATTACAGAGGTCTCCTTCCTTTTATGTTTTATTTATTTTCAGAATGGTGCTTTCTTCAGGCTGAAAAAGGTTTCTGAGTCTAAAAATATAAAAACCTGGCTGATGGCAACAAAGGGCAGGAAGAAACAATTCTCAAGTGTGGATCCTGTTGTTTACGTAGAGTCCAATGTCTAAAAACACCCACCAAACAATAAAATAATGGGACCAGTGAGATTAGACAAGCTTGGATAGAGGGTATTAAAAAAAATCAAGGGAGGTGGTCTGTATTTCTACTCAATATTTGTGTAATGATGTTGGAATAGGAATTCCTGTGTGGTGGAAGTTCTGTGGGCATTGCTGTCACCAGCTGAGAGCAGGTGCAATGGAACAGAGTCTGTCTCTCACCTCACCTAACTGGGACCTAAATATTTTTATAACCACCTTAATTCACATTCATCCCTAACGGGGATGCAATTATATGACATAATTGCAGTACTGCTGTGCAGAGCAGTAAAATAAAGCAAACACAGATGCGTCTTTTGCACGCTCTTCATCAGGTGTGAACTTGGCACCTGTTAGTTCCTTGTGCCCATTCCTGACTTTAGCCTCCGAAATGTGTTTACCTTCATAAATTCACAGATGGATTAAGATTTGATCTGCCTGGACATAGGAGGATGCTCAGCCATGAGCCCTTGGTATGTGACAGGTCTCTGTCAATGCTCTTCCTTTCTCCTTTCTTTCCTCTCTTTCTTATCTTCAAACCTGGCTCGTAGGGTTGGGTCTGACCTTGTTCAATAGTCCAGGGTACTGGGGTTGAGTGGAGCCATCCTCACCATGGCCATGGAGAGAGGTAAGACAGAGCAGCTGACCAGAAGAGGTGAATTTCAAGTAGCCTGGCAGCTCTTGAACTTCTGGTTTTGTGCTTTCCTGAAAGATTTCCTTCCAGAATTGTCACAGAAGAGGTGAACTGGGTCAGGATAGAGAAATGTCCATGCAAAATGAACCAAAGCCAGGCTGGTTTTGTGAAAAGCATGAGAAAAAGAAAAAGAGAAACAGGGCAAGACTTCTCCCAGTGTTTCCCCATGTTTTTCAGGCAGAGGTGGTACATTTAATACCACAAAATACATTTTATTCTTCCTTTTTTCCTTCCTTCTTTTCATAGTCCTATTGCACTTTTAAGCCTGTGTAAGGTTTCAGGATGCACAACAGCCTGTGGCATGAAGTTCTTGCTCAATTAGACTTTACATGAGGATTATCTCCTTTCTTACTTTTATTTCTGTCTCCTCCTGGATTTACTTCATTACTCCACAGTTCTTGCACTGGAGAAAAAAAAAAGGGGGAGGTTTTCCTTTTCCAGGCAGTAAAGGAGCTCATGGGGTTTTATTTTATGGGAAATTCCTGCACTCCAGCATTCTTTTCCCAGTCTGTTTTAGTTCTTTAGTTTTTTTAGTTCTTCTACTGTATTGAGAAGAAAGTGGTAGAATTGGATAAAACATTGAGAAGACTGCTGAAAATGATACATTTGAAGATAAATTTCAGGGATTTTTTTTTCACCTGTTGTATGTTTAAGCTTTCCAGGAACTGCAAACTTCCTTCACTCACTCTTTCTATGGAAAAGTAGGCACCTCCTCTTTATTTTGACTGGGTCTCCACTCTTGACTGGCTGTACTGACTTAAGTCTCTCTCAGGAGCTCGGGGTGCACACTGAGAAGTGAGGTCGGTCTCTTCTCCCGGATAACAAGTGATAGAAAAGAGGAAATAATCTTAAATTGTGCTTAAGAGAGGTTTAGATTGGCTATTAGGAAAAATTTCTTCACCAAAAGGTTTGTCAAGCATTGAAACAGATTTCCCCAAGTAGTGATGGAGTCACCATTCCTGGAGGGATTAAAAAAGACCTGTAGATGTGGCACCTGGGCACATGATTTAGTGGTAGCCATGGCAGTGTCTGGTTGGACTCAATGACCTTAAAGGTCTTTTCCAACCTCAAAAATTCTATGGTTTAGGCACCTTAATTTGCAGCTGTTTCCCACTCTTCTGCCAGCCCAGAGGGCTGTGCATCACCAGCCAGGTCTTCCATCCCCACCCAAGCCTCACAGGACATCTGAGATGGCATTTGGCACCCACATTTTGACAATTCACCCCACACTGTGTGTGTCCCTTCTCCACCAGGATCTTACATACAGTTCATAGTATAAAAAATGCAACCTCTTCCTTGGTGGAGAAGCCAGCAGTCTGCATTTTTAAGGGCAGCTCCTCTCCCCTGTGCAGGGCTTGCCACTCAGCTGTTTTTGCTTGGCTCGCTCAGGGCTTGACGTTCCTCTCGCATGAGTCACGCGCTGGAGCAGAGCAGCTTTTCCTCCTTGATATTTGCTCTCGGCTCCCTTTGGTGCCATCATGTGCTACACGAGCTCATCAGCAGGAAGGAGGAGTCCTCCAGTGCCTGGTGAACTGTGAAATTGGCTGAATTGGGGCTTTTTAGGGTCTTTGGTTCATAACTGATTGGAGGCCATGTCAGAGCAGACCTGACCAATGCGTTTCTCAACATGAGGGTGAATTTACCCCAAAATATCTGTGATTAGGGTGAAAGAATGGTGGGAAGGGGATGAATTTATCTCTCCACAGGCTGCCTCAGGCTTGTAGCTGTCTCTGCCATCTCACAAATGCTTTTGAGTGAGTGCAGCTGATCTGGAGAAGATGAGCTCCTTTGACAGCACATAGTTGCAAGTCCAGATGTTCTGTGTTCGCTGTCATGTTGTCCTGGCCTGTAAAACCTTCAGATGAGGTGAAATCTCTTTTCTCTTGCTATTTTGATCCATGCTCTCCTACCATGCTCTGCTGCAGGCAGGAGATGTGGCAGGAGGCTCAGCTCCATCGTGGAGCATCCCTGGCTAATGAGGGTTGGTTGTTAGAGCTTTTTCCAAGGATTTGTTGCTGTGTTTTTCTGCTGGGTTCCTCTGATGAATATCTGTGGTGAAAAGCATCTCTACTGCTTGTTCCTCTTCAGTCCATGTTAATATTTATCTTGTTGTCTTGCTGCAAGCAACCCCAGCAATTCCTTGCCTCCCTATGACTTTACTTCTATTGTGGAACATTCCTTTACTTTACAAACATTTTCTTTTAATGTTTTTTTGTTTGAGGAGAGGGAATGCTGAAATAAAGATAATCATGATGCTCATCTTCCCTCCTGGCTTAGGGAGATTGTGTTGTGGTTTAAAAACACAGGCAGATAGTCCTGTGAACATCAGATTGGTGGGATATTGGTGGGATATTATTTAAATAATTAAGGGATCAACCATGTTGTCAGTGAGAGGCTGTGGCAAAACTGAATGAGTTGAAAAACTGACCATGGTTGTGTTTCCTCAAATATGTGCAATGGCAGGTTCACTGTAAGTTTTTAGCAAATTCACTTTAGTCTGGCAGGAAAATTGGCTCACAGCCACTGCTGACTTTGAGCTATGATTCATGAAAATTTCTTCACCAACAGAATAGTCAGGCTCTGGAACAGGCTTCTCAGGGAGGTGGTGTAATCACCAACCAGGGAAGTGTTCAAAAGGCTTGTGGAAGTGGCCCTTGAGGATTTGGTAGCTGTGAACAGTTAGGTTAATGGTGTTAGGTTAATGGTTGGACCCAAGAATCTTTGAAGCCTTTTCCATCATTGTTCTGTGATCTGTTGATTAGATTTACACTGGACAAAACTGACTTCGAACTTCTCCCATGGTCTTGCTAGGAAACCTGAAATGAAGATACCAAGTTGTTTTCTGCCTCTTGATGAATCACAGCCAAAGGTAGAAGTAGGTTCTTTATTTCCCACTGTGTCCTCACCAGACCATGCTGCTGCTTATTCACCCTTCTGAAAGGTTTATTTATAATGTGACTGGTAGTAAACACTGGTGGAGGTGAGAGCATATTCTGATTGTGTGTGTTGAATAACAGCGTTTCTTCTTTGGGAAGTGGAAATGAGTTATGTTTGTTGATGGGGGAGCAGGATCCTGGGATTTGGGAATCTATTACTTTATTAATTCACCCACTTTGCCCTGCATTTTCCTCCCCATAGCAATTGCAGCTCTGTCTATCAAGATGTTCCCGAGGACTCAGAATTTGTTGCCATCCTCAGATGCATTTTTTATTATTCTGTTGAAATCCAATATAAATTTATAAATGCCATTTCTAATTTTGTTAAGCTGACCTAGTGTGGTGCAGTTGGTCTCTGTCCATTCGTGCGTGTACATCTTTTATAATTAATAAGTTTACTCTAACGTCAGAGTAGCAAACTAGACACCATTTCCCTCTTTCCTGTGTTCCTCCTCTCTGATTTTTATTACAGCAAATAGACATTAATATTCATCTTTTGTAACCAGTGAAAAGGCGGATGAAACCTGGATTTTGAACTGACTGGAAATTTAATTTTGCTGTTCACTGAAATATGTAATACTTCTGTGTTTGTCTAGCATATGGATAGATTAAGACTGTTCTACATGCAAGGTTCACAAAAAGTAGACAGCATGGCACAAAACAGCAAATAGAAGAAGGCAATACAGGTAAAAAATAGAAAGAAAACCCTTGAGGTAGAAGCAACAGAGTTTTGGGCATTTGTACTCAGGCAATTCAGGGTTTGAAGCTGTCTAGATCATCTTCTGCAGGAGCCAGAAGAAATGTTTAACTGTTGTATTAATGTCAGTTTAAAAAATAAGAGGGGTGACATCACATCTTGATCAAAATGAGCTCAGAGTGACCTGGCACTAAGTCATGTAAGCACTGCCATGATATGGCCTGGAACAGAAGAAAACATTACACACAGCTCAGTGCCCAAAAGATCGTTGCTCTCCTGAAGACTCAGGAGGCTCCTTTTCTCTTGATCTGAATTCCTCAGTATCAGGGAAGCCTGATTGCTTCTCCAGAAGTAAAGATACTTGTGTCCTGAGGGCTGGCCTTGCTTGAGCCATCACTCCGTCATTTATCACCCTCAGCTGCTGCTTTGGAACACCAAACTGTCTCAGGGTGTCCTGCCTCCTTCTCTGAGAGTGGAAGGCATCCATCTTTCCACGGCATCTGTGATCCTTTCGATGGAAGACTTTTCCTAGCAGGTAGTTTTGCTCTCAACAAGTTTGCTTACCCTAAAGCGGGGGGAGTGGGAGGGTCTATGAATCTGAGATTCCCAAGGTAAATAAAACGTTTCCAGCCCTTCTTCTTGGCATTTGCCTAAGGCCAGCCTGTCTCTGGTGCCACAGAGCAGGATTTGAAGCCTGTCTTCTGTTCTCTTGTGAGGAGACGTGCAGTCAGGTAGATGTGGAAGGAGAGTCTGTTTATTGAAGTGGCAACTGGGACTGACATGAAAGGAGAGCAGCAAGCTTCCAGATTGCTTTCCTTGCTTCTGTTCTTCGTGTCTGATGTGCAGACGTTGGTGCAATGTGAAATGTGTGCAGACAACTTGCATCCATCCCTTCCCATCTCTGTTGCTTGTGGTTTCCTTCCCCTTGATGTTTCATGTCAGTCCATCAGATCTGAAGCCTGATATCAACAGGAACTCCTGGGTGGAGGCATCCAGAGCCTGGTGGGGTTGGAGGTGCCTTTTGATGGACAGGAAAGGGTCTGTTCTACCTGATGGGTGCTGCTACAGCTGCAAATCTTGGGGATGACTGAGTGATAAAAGAAGGGGTTAGACAGGAACTGTTCCTGTTGGCTTTGCATGGTTTTGCTGAGCTGGATGAAAAATGAGATTGAGCAAAGGCTGCAATCAGATGTGCTGAGAGCAGCCAGAGATCCTGGTGTCATCACAATTAGAGGCACAGTGAACCAGCTGTCTCTGTTTGTGGCTCGGTGTATATCTCCATAAAATGTCATGGATGTCTTATCTTGCTGTCTCTGACTTCACAGCCTGTCCTGATCCTATCTGTTTGAGGGACAAAATGCTCAGCTCCTGGAGACATCTACAGTGGCAGCAGGGAAGAGAAACCAAATCCATTGGGAAGCGATCAGGTGCTTTCCTCAAATAAGGGCTTTGATGAGGAAGAACGCGAAAAGGGAATTTTTGTCATTGTTTCTTAGCAAATCTCAAGAAGAGCAGGAACAGCTCATTCCTGAGATAGTCTCTGCTGGTTTTACTCTGCATCTGCTCCATGATGCCTCCGGGCCGTGGGCATTCACTTTGCTCCATGCACTTCAGTGGAGGAGAGGAGATAAGAGCACAGTTCAAGAGGTTGAGTCAGGCTGTTCACAGTCATTGGTGATGTCACGCCAGTCAAGTACCACAGAAGTGTCTCCAGAAGCTTCTGGAAGTCTGTTTAGTTTGTGCAAGATTATGTATATGATGCCCTGGGGGTTTTGTTGTTGTTTTTTGTTGTCGTATTTTGTGTCTTGTCAACCTAGGCTAGACAGTGAGGTCCTCAGGCTGTGGGGACAGGGATGACTTCACTCTCCAACGACCTTCCATCAGTTTTAGAATTCAGCTGGGAAGTAAAGTGTGAGGAAATATCTGTATTGCTGCACTCCCAGTCCTGCTGTGGGCTGGGCATTGCTCCCAACCACCCTCCTGCCAGGCATTTCTGCAGCTCCTGAGCACTGCTCTCCTCTCCTTGCTGCCCAAAGCTAGCCAGGGACATGATGTTAATATTACAAACTACACAAAAGATCCAGAAGGGAATAAAGTACCTCAAAGGCCCAGGGTGAGAAAGAAGAAAGTCACTCCCTCCAGCTACTCTGATTGACCTCTGATGGTTGTGTTATGAGGCACTAGGGCATTTGGGCAATGACACCAACTCAATGCTAAAACCATTGAGTACAAACCTAACAAAACAAAATAAAACAAAACAAAGTGATGCAGCAAGAGAGCTTGTTCATAAATTCAGGCTCTGTGAGAAAGAGGAAAGAGACATTTTTTCCAGGTAAATTCCAGGTTTATTGAGTTTTGGTTTTAATAATTGAGAAAAAACCTAAGGAAAGAAGCTGAAAAGCAGCACATTTATGGAACAAGTGAAGAGTCAACCCTAAGCAGAAGGCTTTGCAAATAGCCTTTTGATCTCATGACTTCAAAAATCTTTCATATTAACCAAGTTAGTCCTGGCTGAAGATGTCCCTGCTTATTGCAGGGAGGTTGTTTTAGATGACCTTTAAAAGGTCCCTTCCAACCCAAATTATTCTATGAGCCTCTGGTTCTCTGCCAACAGGAGAGCTCTGCCTCCTGTCTGTCAATTTTACAGGCAGGGAAGTGGAGAAAATTCAGCATTTCCTTGCATGGAAAGCAAGGAAATGCTGAATATTCTTCCTTGTGTAAACAAATCTTCCAGTGAGAAATGAAAGGAGGTCAATCTGTTTAGTTCATTTGAGGAGAAGTTAAAAGGTAAAAGAAAGATCAAACAGCAAGTTCAAGAGTTGAGAAGACACAGCTCTCCTAACAGAGTGGCTGGGTCTGGTCCTTCATTAACTGGGACCTCAGGGAGGCTCTTATGGAAAGAGATGACCTGGGATGACCAGAGGCTCTAGGGCTTGATGCATAAAGATGTTTTATGTAGGATTATCTGCAAACTCTTTGTGAAGGTCAGGCTGGTTGGTCAAAGGATTTTATCTGGAAAAATAGAAAAATTTATCTCAGGTGAATCATCCAGAAGTGGAGGTGTCACCATCATTAAAGAGTTCTGAAGCCCACAATGAAGGCACTTCTCCCTCAGCAAGGCAGTGGCAGAGCTGGGAATAAAGCCCTTGGGCAGGATTGAGAGGTGGGGCTGTGTGAGCCCAGTGAAGTTCAACAAGGCCAGTGCAAATTCCTGCACCTGGGTCAGCACAATCCCAAACACAAGCACGGGCTGGGCAGAGAATGGATTGAGAGCAGCCCTGAGGAGAAGGACTTGTGGGTATTGTTGGATGAGAAGCTCAAGGTGACCCAGCAATGGTGCTCTGGCAGCCCAGAGAGCCAACCCTGTCCTGGGCTGCATCAAAAGCAGGGTGGGCAGCAGTGAGGGATTGGATTCTGACCCTTTGATCTGCTCTGGTGAGACCCACCTGGAGCTCTGGGGCCCCCAACATAAGAAGAATTTGGAGTTGCCTGAGTGAGTCCAGAGGAGGCCACAAAGAGGATCAGAGAGCTGGAGCATCTCTGCTCTGGAGACAGGCTGAGATAGCTGGGGTTTTTCAACCTAGAGAAGGAAAGGCTCCAGGGAGACCTGGGAGACCTCAGAGCCCCTAAGAGGGCTCCAAGAAAGCTGGAGAGGGATTTTGGACAAGGACTGAAGTGACGGGATGAGGAGTAATGGCTTCAAACTGAAAGAGAGCTGGCTTAGGAGGAAGTTCTTTATTCAGAGGGTGGTGAGGCCCTGGCACAGGTTTTTCAGAGAATCTGTGGCTGCCCCATCCCTGGAAGTGTCCACAGCCATGCTGAGTTGGGCTTGGAGCCACTCCTCTGAGTTTGGTGGGGTCGGTGAACTTCCTGAGGATACACTGCCCCATCATTCAGGCCATCAATGAAGATGTTAAGCAGGACTGGACCCAGTACTGGCTGGTTTTATCACCTCCAGGTGCAAAAAACCTTTCAATGTGTTGCCTGTTCCCAGAGATGCTCTATCCTTCCTCATAGGCTCTCCCAGTGTCTCAGTTCATCTTTCCAGCTTTGGTTTAGGGTTTTATTCCCTTGTCTTGCTCAAAAGGAATGAAAACAATGTTTTCCTCCATCTCTTTCCAGCAGTCTTGCAGAATTGAAGGATTAAGTCTTCCCACCAGTCTTCCCTTCTGTAGGAAAAGCAATCCCATTTACTCAATCTTTCCTATCAGACTGTGTTTTCTTGACCTGTTTTCATTCTCCTAGTTCCCTCCAGACTCTCTTCAGTCTCTGACAAAAATCTTTGCTGGGGCTTGTTGCTTTACAGCTGAGGACTCCGCAGTGTGTGGTCAAGCAAAAGGTTTGCTTCCCTGCCAAGACCATTGTAATCCTATTTACACATCCTGTGACGATCCCTGCCACTGTTACAGGAAATGTCAGTGCAGATCTGTGTTCAGTTTGAAGTCTATGGCATCCATCCCTCCATCCATCCATCCATCCATCCACCCACCCATCCATCCATCCATCCCTCCATCCATCCATCCATCCATCCATCCCCCATCCGTCCATCCCTCATCCATCCATCCATCCCTCCATC